>JAJGRW010004393.1:0-99325 GCA_025461045.1 Carex parvula | reverse complement strand
ATAGTCTGCAAATTTTGGTGTTGCAAGTAATGTAAGCTGATTTGTGACATTTATCAATGGCTCGTATTCAAGGGCGGATCTAAAGTCATTCAAAGGGTGTCTAAGCTACCCCTATAATTTTAAAATCTTAGTTATGTGTACTAAAATTTAATTGAATTTTATTTTTTTAGAACATATTATATAGAGTAGAACTAGGGTGAGCTGTGCTCACCAAGTCTTTTGGTGAGCACACCTCCAAAAACCGTATTTACAAAGTTTAAATAGTCGATTCGACTCTTCCAACGTGTTCTTCATATTAAAATGTGCTTGGAGACCAAATTTTACATTTTTTGGAAATTTTGTACTATTTTTTCCGAGCCCTTGAAAATCACAGCTTTTAATTAAATAAAAAAAATTCAAAAAACACTGATTTTTCAAGGGCTCGGAAAAAAATAGTAAAAAATTTCCAAAAAATGTAAAATTTGGTCTCCAAGCACATTTTAATATGAAGAACACGTTGGAAGAGTCGAATCGACTATTTGAACTTTGTAAATACTGTTTTTGGAGGTGTGCTCACCAAAAGACTTGGTGAGCACAGCTCACCCTAGTTCTACTCTATTATATACTCTAGCCCCTCTTATAAATATTACATATCTACTTGTAGTTTAGTGGTTAGAGCTTATTTTGTGTTGGTGGAGAACTTAGGTTTAATTTTCATCTACAATTTGTACATTTTAAGTTTTAACTCTCTCTATCAAAATTTTCTAGTTCTGCTTCTACTCGTACCTTTTTACCGGTTACCACTATCAGTACCAGAGTTGTTGCAGCAAGTCATTTTCAAGCATTGTCACTTGCATGAATTAAGCCATCAGCAAGTAGCCAAAGACTAGAAGATGCGTTCAAGTTCGTTCTCATCCTGTTCCTTTGATTTTAATTCTTTCCAAAACTTTAAGCATATGAATATGCCGACCAACTAACAATCTCATCTTCTTCATGTCACAACAGGTATGGTAGGTATATTTTGAATTTAATGCTTCAAGAAGGAATAAAAGAAGAAGATAAGGAAAGAAAAGGTCACATGAGAATTGAGAAGCCTGAATCACCTAACCCAGCGCAAAAAGTTTCATGTTGACTTTTCCCCGGAAATAACAATAGCTGATTTTTTTTTTTTTAGGAAATACCCGTAAGTATATTAATTGAAAGAGTAAATATTACAAACTACCATGTTTATGAAGCAAATAAATTCTAACTAGGCAAGCAGTAAGAATATCTACTTGAAGAAAAAACAGAGAAGTAAAAACCGGAAAAAACAGTAAAGGAAAAATCCGTAAATGGGTGCTTGATTCCTGCCATCAGCCATGATAACAATTCATGAATGAAAGGTTTGTTGGAATTAATTTCTATTAATTACAACATATATGGGCTTATATGTAATATAAATATATATTTAATAATAGATTGTTAAATATCTAATTAAACCCGTTATGAAGTGATCAAATTAAGTATTATTTATCAGGTTCAATATGTGTCATGAGAAGTGGGACATTTAATGTGTAGAATGCGTATCAATAACTTTATGATTTAGTGATGGTCTAAATTATATAAAGTTTATAAATAATACAATTATGCTATTGGTCCCTGTGGAACACAATTAAATATGACAATGTTCTGTAATAAGGAAATACCCATTTATAGGCAAGTTCTGGATTTTGGCCCGCTAAGGATCCAATAAGGAAATAGGAAAAATCCAATAAGGAAATAGGTTACAGATAAACTCTGTATATACTGAGGCACCTATTCAATTATTAGATGAGGGGTCTCTTGCTCTCTCTCTGTCTATCTGATCATCTCCCTCTCTCTCTCTTTTTCGGTCTCTCCATCTCTCTCTCTTGAGAACAGAGATTGATCTTAAGTGATTAGAGAAGAGACTTCGGTCAAGAACTTGCAATTCGGGTATCTCTTCTTCTGCAGAACGGAGTATTGCCGTTGCCGCCTCTCTCGCTCTCTCCATCAGACTTGAGAGGGATTACTTGAAAATCTAAAGGCTTTCGGTGATCAACGGTGATTGTGTCTCTCTGGAAGATCATAGCTATGGACCAAGGTAACTTAAAATTTCATATTAGGGTTCACTAGAGGATCATGACAAATCTAGGGTTTATGAATTGCGGTATGATTTTGCATGAAGTAAATCAAACAAGTGGTATTAGAGCCTACTATAGTTGAACCGATTAATTTCTGCACAATCAATTTTGTTAAGATTTCAGAAATTAATTATTTGAAATTTTTTGTTTCTGGCAAGAGGCGTAACTGTTTTCAACTTTTTGTCGGACATTACTCTGTTTTCAATTAAAACTATAAGTATTGATTCAATCCGATTAAATTTGATTTTGTTTCGGATATATATCGTTTGAAAATTTTCGGAAATCAATACTTATAATTTGCTACCTTATAATTCGTATGACCAATATTGATTGGTATGACCAAAAATTGATTCGGCCTTGTCGAATTAAGAATAATTTGTAGATTATGGCCAAAACAAACAGAGTAATTATTCCGCTACAATAATTGAATTATTTGGTTAAGCCATTGTTTTGGTATTCCGCTACAATAATTGAATTATTTGGTTAAGCTATCAGATACAAATCTGTTAAGCTAACAGACATCATCCGATTAGGCCAATAATTTGATTATTCGGTTAAGCAAACTTTTGTTTACTATATTTGATCTTTGGTTAGGCTAAGGATAATATTAAATCATTATGAAGGATTAAGATATATTTTGGAAAATAATTGATAAAGGTATCATCTTGCCAAAGTAAGCTCTCGTACCGGCATTGATCATTTGCCAATTTATACATAGTGAATATACATATGATGTTTGGTTATTGGACTGTCCCAAAGGAAATACAATAATCAAGTATTGTATGTATATGCTTGTGGTAATGAATAGGTAATAGTCAATAAGTTTTGAATGTAATTAGTTAATCGGCCCAAAGGAAGGTTGATTAATTGACATCAAATGGACTGTTATATTCATTTGCTACACCTATTTATCTTAGAATGATTGACTCCAAAGAGCACTTATTGTTCAAAGATAGTTGATGGAATATGCCTTATTTTGATTTTTTTTAATTTATAATTTGGTCTTTTGATCGGTTCTTTGTGAATATTTTTCAGCAAAAATTACTGATCTTACAGCCGGCATCAATAACATTTCGATGCTGACAGGTTCTAATTACAAGGATTGGAAAGATAATCTGGAGATTATCCTTGGGTGCATTGACCTGGACATAGCGTTGCAGGAGGCCAAACCACCTGTGCCTATTGCAACTAGTTCTGAAAAGGAACAAAATGCACATGCACGTTGGCTGAGGGTTGGATTAGGGTTGGGAGGCGAAAACACATTGGCCTGCAAATACTGAAGCAAGAATTCTTCCGAGCAAGGGTTGGACTAGGGTTGGGAGGCGAAAACACATTAGTCATGTAATGACGATGGATGAAATGGAAGGTAGACGAAGGGGGCATCAGCCTCGCCGTTCCACTACCGGTAGGCAACGAAGAGGTATGTAACATTCATCCAAAAATATATTTTTTTCTAATTATACCAACTTACTAAGTAGCAAATGCAAATGCAGAGGCAAGAAACGCAGCAAATGCGGCAGAAAATAAGTGAGTTATGACAAAGGCAAGTGTGTCCGGAGGATCACGGTGTAGCACAGCTACAAGTCGTTTAGATGCATCTGCTATGTTTGTAGAAGCAATGGGAGAGGCAGTTGTCATAGGAGGAGAGGCGGTTGTGGTGCAATGAGAGTCATCTGGAAGCCAACCGAGGAGGTCAACTAGTAGGCGTACAACAAGGGCATCTGAAAGCCAAGCAGAGCAATATGGGAGCCAAACAGGGCCATCTGGAACCCAAGAAGAGCCATCTGGTAGGCAAACAGACCATCTAGTAGGCCATCTTTTGAAACTGGTTTGTTTTGCATATTTAGTTTTAGGCGTGGAAGTAATAGGTGGTTTATATGCATGTTGTGAACTTGTTTATTTAGATGCTGCTTTCAAAACTTTTTTATTTGTAATTTGTGTAGTCCTTTTTATTTGCAATTTATGTATACTTTACAGTTTTGTACGAGACTCTGAATTGGCTGCGAATTTAATTGTGACTCTAAATTGGCTATGAGACTCTTTTTTATTTGCAATTTGTGATGCAAGTCTGACTTGGCTGCGAATTGTGACTCTGAATTCTTTCTCACGCCTTCATCTTTAAAGAAAACAACACGTGACTACTAAATAAAAAGTAATTCTAATTTAATTAATAAAGCACAAACACATTAAGTTTAAACAAACTCTGAATTGATAAAATAAAGTCTACAAAATAGACGCTAAAGAAACTCAAAAGTTTTACAACCTAATTCATCCAACTACAATAATACTACTTCTTAGAACCCAACTCAAATGCATCCAAATTTAAACCCTACTAATACTACTTAGAATGAGCTGATTTTGCCAGATCTGGATCAGTCACAGCAGACGAAGTGGTAGCCTTACCAGTATAAATACACATAACAAACTCATCGTTCGATGTTGGAGGCTCTGGATCAACCTTTTTTTTTTCAAACCATAGCTATAGGGGTTTTTCACAAAGTTACCGTCTGAAATTTCAAACTAAGAAATTCTTGCTGTATGAATGATTGACATGTCTTTTTATCATGGCATACTGAACACTTGTACTTTTTTCTCTCATATTTATCTCGACCACTAATTGACACTCCTCTCGCTATACCACGATAGGACGACTTACCTCAGTTGCTATTATTCATCCTTTTGGCCCCTTTAAATACCGGCCTTTTCGCCTAAAATCGCCTTATCTTTCTCTTTGTCCCTTTGTCCCTTTCTCTTTTGTGAGTTGAGAGGGAGAGAGAGAAAAATATGTATTTTATAGGGTGTAAAACAGCAAAAAAATAATTAAGGGTAAATGGCCGGTAATTAGATAAATAGAGTACCGGCCAGAAAATGGCCAATATTTAAATAAATAGAATACCGGCCAGAAAATAGCCTGTATGAATATTTTTATAAATATTGGAACCTGAGTATATTAATTAATTTCTATTAAACTTTGGATATTAATAAAAAGGGTTAATTTTCTAGATACCCTTAAAGACTTATTCAATTTCCTATTTACCCTCGTACTCTTAGTTATATCTAATATATCTCTCAACTCTGATTGTTCTTTTCTTTTTACCCCTTGAGTTAATAACTCACAATAAAATATTGTCTAATTTATTATTTTCCAATCTTACCCTTGTCCTTTCTCTCTGATTTAAAAACTGAAATCGAGTTGCATACACAAAATTTTCTACTCAAAATAGTAATCGTATGCTCAGGACTCTTAATATCTTCATGTTCATGTGTCCTCAGAATGTTATTGAAGTCCTAAAAGAAATCTCCTCTTCTTTTTAATCCACCGACCTAGCAAATTCATCTGAAAATCGGATGTTGCTGAAGTGATTGCAATCTTCTATTTTGCCAAATTTACTATCAGGCCAGGAAAAAAAATGAACTGCTTCCTAATTTGTAAGGGAATTTTTTTAGATTGATTTTGCACTAATTTCAGAGCAAACAGACGGACTGGATTTTGAGTAGAAAATTTTGTGTATGCAACTCGATCTCAGTTTTTAAATCAGAGAGAAAGGACAAAGGTAAGATTGAAAATTAATAAATTAGACAATATTTTATCGTGAGTTATTAACTAAAGGGGTAAAATGAAAAGAACAATCAGAGTTGAGAAATATATTAGATAAAACTAAAAGTACGAGGGTAAATAGGAAATTGAAGAAGTCTTTAGGGTATCTAGAAAATTAACTCTAATAAAAATGTCGGCAAATGGTGGGACTTTTTATTTAACCCATGTTCTGCATTGAATGGCGAGCTACACAGAACACAACACAGATGCATCCTCCAAGTTGGGGAACAAACTCCGAGTCCTTCGATGATGAGATCGAACGGCTATTACGCCGTCCAGTTTTTCATCTTTTCTTAAATTACATCTCCAGTTCATTCCAGGAGTTGTCCTCGGTTGAATTCACATCCTCTGAGATACCTCATATTTTGCATGACATTTTGTAAAATCTCAGTCGTTCAAATACGTTTTGCACGAATCTGAAAGTTCCAATTAGGGGTGTTCATCGGTTCGGTTCGGTTAAAACCGAAATAAAATAAGCAAACCAAAGATTTGTTCGGTTTTCAAAACTAGAACCGAACCGACCAAATTAAACGTATCAACCGATTAAAACCGAACCAAAGTAAATTTCGGTTTATTCGGTTAAACCGAACAAACCAAAGTATATTGATAAAGCACTCATTTGCAAGTTTCATTAAGTATATTGTCAAATTCTTTTTCTTGTATTTTCTGATTTTGTCAGATTCTTTACTATTTTTTACTTGGATACTTTTCTGGTCAAAATGGGTTTGAAATGGGATTGATTAAAAATGAAGCATCGACTTGTGAATTCTGACCCGTCTCCCTCGGTAAAGTATCCATTTCAAACCCATTTCAAACCCATTTGACCAGAAAAGTATCCAAGTAAATTTGCGAAGCGGGGGAGCTACCGAGCGAGAGCAAAGGCGCAATTTGATTTTGTAGTCTGGCGCAATTTGATTTTGGAGTAGTCGGGGGCAGTGAGGGTGAAACGCGATTCTGGTTCTCACGTGAAGAAGGAGACGGGTCAGAATTGGACTAGGTTATAATAATCGGTTGGTTCGGTTATTCCGGTTTTCTAATATTACAAACCGAACCAAACTGCAAAAACCGAACAGTATAAAAAATTGAACCGAACCGAACCAATTAAACCGAAAAACCGAACCGTTTGAACCAAACTTTTCCAGTTCGATTAAAAACCAAATAAACCGGCCCCGATGAACACCCCTAGTTCCAATAATACCGTTATGATGAAGCAACTAATGTTTTAACAATAAGTTTGCAGTTAAAGATCATATATATCTTGTTGTTAAAAAGTGTTCATCATCAATCATTAATTCATTATCATATGTGTTGGGAAAGAAATATCTTTTTTATCAATAAAAATTTAAATAAATAATAATAAAGTCGGCAGCCCAAAATAAAGGCAAAACTCTTAATAGAATTATGATAAATAAATGAGTTTTTGGACCTATCTAAACGTAATTCGGATCGCCCCATGTACCTCACTCAAGCAAAATACAAACGGACTATCCATATTGGTTAGAGTGGAAAAAACGTGCCATGCCGTGATTAACACACTGTGACTTTAATCTCGTGCCATGTTATGCCGTGATCAAGTTAATTTTTCACGTGTCATGCCGTGCCGTGACCAAAATGTCAAGGGGTGATCACGACATGCGAATAGTCATGCCACGTGAGTCACGCCCTGCCTAAACGTGCCGTGACCATACGTGACTCGCGTGACCATTTAATCATATTTAGATTAGTTTATTCAAGATTCACTATTAAATTAATATTTAATGGTCCTAATTACACATGACTCGCGTGACTACGTGCCGTGCCGTGACTAAATATTTCACGTGCCGCGTGCTGTGCCAAAGTTTCAAAAGATGACACAGCACGCAAATAATCACGGTACGGGATATGCGAGTCACGACATGTAACTGACACGCGTGCCGTGCCGTTCTGTGACGGAGCCGGCTCCGCCGTGCCATTTTTCCCATTCTAATATTTGTTCTTTTAACTTGACACAAATCTCAAAACAGATCTTCATTAGTTTCTATAAGTATCGGATTGATTTTGACCCAGCTGAGCCGTTATACAAATAAATTACTCTTATTCAATTTAAAATTAAAACCGTATCTGTTCTTTAAATCATGTCTGCAGACTGCAGTTCTATCTGTAAAGTTGGTGCTACATGTATCTTTGTTAACACATAGCAGCAATGAGTTCATTGAAAAGGTAAATGATGGAGATTCCAAAATAATTAAGTATGCTTTGAAGATTTATCTTTAACCGATGCACTTTTAGGTCGTACAAAAGCGTGCAATGCAAAGTATGAACATAGTATTAGTATACTGATCCGATAGGCATAGCCATCTACTTATTTATAATTACTGCCTTGCTGTAAAAGATACCACATGAACAATTTAATTCATCTACTTATTTATAATTACTTCAGTGCGTTTGTTACAATTTCAGCGAACAATTTAATTTAAAATCCAACTTCTGATACAACGACGAAGATAACATACGACGTCACAATTTCGGAATTTAACCCTCATCTAATAAAATACAATTAAAGACTCCGGTTTGTGCCGGGGAATTTCTATGTCGTAAATATTGGAAAGTGATGGATATTTGGAACTTTTCCGAAGCTGGCAACAGATGAACAGATGCTACCATCAGGAGTCAGGACGAACATCTCACATACGAAATGGTCCGGGCGTTACCAAAAATTGTCATTACTTGCATTAACAATTATTTTCCATTTCTCTGTGGCGGAATTAGAATATCATCGAGTGTGCAATTTTACTATTAAATTTATTTGACCCTACTCCGGTGACCGCCGCACAATTTGTCTCTTTTTAAAATCCACAGGGAATCTTGGTTAGGAAAAAGTTACCCAACGCTTTTTCTTCAAAGCCGTTCTTTTCGCAACTTTCAGACTTTTCCCAATAGACAAAAGTATAACGCCAAAGTTCCAGTGCCAAAAAATCCCTATAAACACCAAAATTATATCAAGTTTCAATCGAGAAAAAGAGAAAAATGAAATAATCCAGCGAAAGTCGCCTCCTTTCACTTCCCTTTCTTTGCTCGCCGATCCTGTCGGGCAAAACGGCCTCTCTAACTCTCTTCGATTGATCTTTCTCGCGGTGTTTTAGATGTAATGGGGAGGGTTTTAGATTGCTTTTAGGAGTTGAGAAAGAAGCAGAGATGTTTAAGCTACACAGGCACAAGTCAGATAGGGTGGTAGAAAGGATCGAGTTCAAGTTCTCCAATTTTCGTGCTGCTCAGGTGATGTAGCCCTTCTCCCCTCTTTTTTTTACTACTAGTTTGGACGGCTTTTCAATTCAATTTTATTATTTGTTGCCTTAATTTGTTTATCTTACTGTGCTGAGCCGCATTTATCGTGATTCACAATTTAATGGATCGAGGTTTAGATGAGCTGCTTTCAAATTTTTTAGCTGAGTTGGGGAGGAATGATTGTCATTACATTGGTCAACGGACCTGATAAAATCTTTTGTTGAAAAAGGGCCCCGATAAAAGATGGATTTTGTATTTTCTTGCGAAGCTGGAGAAAGATGGGTTTCGGAGCAAGTTGATCATACCATCTATCTGTTCTCTTTTGATTTTGGAGTTCAATTTCATTAGCTTTGCATGTGTTCGAGATAGATGTTTTGGATTGGACATTCCTACTCCTGATATCAACATCTATGGTTCTGTGAATTTTTATCTGAATAATTGTCTTTGTAGCTGTTGATTTAAGTTCTCATTGTACCGGTTAAAGGAGATTAGTTTCTGGAGTGTGATTTATTAAATAAATAGTCAGACTGAAATTGAACTAGAAATTAATATACATTGATGTGTCAATTATATAAGTGATCTGCATTTTTCGTGTTTCCACTGTAATCTTGGAACAACTAGTTAATTTTTGTGATTCACGTTGCTTGACTGATGTTTTCTAATCTAAACCCACATCATCACAAGTTGACTCGTAATTAAGGGCCCATCTCTATGCTCATAGACTACATATAATTTGGTTGTTACACCATGAGAAATTGTTCCATGCTTGTATTGTTGGAAGAAAACCTGACTATATTAGGTTGTGTGGTTGGGAAGATTTCTCACACGTGCGGGATTGCAGATTTCAGCCTTTGAGGAGGAAATATGTAGATTCCTGTGTTTAAAGGCAGCTCTAAGACTTTTAAAAAACACTGTAAACAAAAATTAATAGATCTAGACATCCTAATATTCTTGTTCATTTTCAGATTCCAAAAGGATGGGATAAGATATTTATTTCAGTCGTTTGTGTGGATAGTGGGAAGTCTATTGCAAAGACGAGTAGGGCAGTAGTACGAAATGGAATTTGTCATTGGCCCGACTCCATGTCTGAATTTATATCATTTTACCAAGATGTAACAACTAAGGAGATTGAAGAGTGCCAGTACAGATTTGTTGTGTTAATGGTAAATGATCTTGACCTTTATTGTTATTTTTATTTATTTATTATTATTGTTGTTGTTGTTGTTTAGAAGACAAAGCCAACTCCCTACCTTCTCATTACAAGTACTAATTTTGAATTGGCACAAGCCTAACAAGTTTTTGAGATAAATATATTATGCACAGCTGAATCACTTATCCCCTACCTTCTCCTAAATTGTTCGATTGCATTAAAGAATATGGCATCAATGCTCCTTAAATTTGCCATCTTACTACAGTGAAATAGGAATCAGGCACTAGAAATAGATTGAACTTGAGAATTAAGCCAATGATAATGAAACTGGCCTTGTAATATATTTCGAGAGAGCATCAGTCCAATTTTGATGTTGTAGTTGTTTTGGTGTCTAATTATCTATATTCTAAAGGGATCAACTAGAACGACTATTCTCGGGGAGATCACATTAAATTTAGCTGATTATCTAAGCTCCACTGATTCTAGTGTTATTTATTCTCCATAAAAAAAATGTAACTTCACCACAACCCTACAAGTAAGTTCGAGAAGATGTACATAATAGGATCTAATTTCTCATATCTAAGTTCCTTTGTGGAATATTATACCGTCTTAATATTTATCATCATAAATGAGTGTCTAGTACTATGTGAATCAGCACTTGAATGAAGCAATTGCTTTTGTTGAACTGGTGCTTAAAAGCTTCCAAATAAAACTTCTAAGCTTCTATTGTGTCTTAACAGAAGATTTTGATCCTGTAACTAGTTGTTCATTGAGTCACAAGAAACCTTGTCTTTTTATTATGTCCAGTATAAAACTTTGACAATAGCTTGGTTAGGCATTTATTTTGAAAATCAAACAGGTATCAAACAATTAGACTAATGATTTTCCTTGATTCTCTAAGATTTGATGTTCACGATGATATCAAATAAGAGTTTTTATTTTCCATTTGACTTCCAAAATTTTCAGCTGTACACCTGTCCTTTGCGATGTGAAATCATTAATTTTGAGATTGGTGTATTCAACATGTCAAATAATTTACTTTAATACATCAATTTTTACATCTGGAATCAATATTTCTCCAATCTGTCTCTGTGCTAACTTAGCTTGTGTGCTTGTGCAGTTCAACGTTCAGTGCCTTTCTACAAAGTCTAAGCTCAGGTATTTTATTATGTTGTCAGTCCTTTCCTTTTTCATTCTAACTTATACCATATTTAAAAAAACTTGTACCATATTTAAGATTCAAACTTTTAACATATTGAGCCTTTTGTATTGTGCAGGGGTGCAAAATCTGCAAAGGATGGTTCATCTTACCATGAAGAGCTAAGCGCTGGCAATGATAGCAAATCAGATGGATCTGCTACTCCCGATGAACTTGGTAATCGGGTATGGAATTTTAATTTCAAAGTTTCAACTTAAGAAAGCAGGTCATAATAATTTTTCTTTCAATTGAAATCTGCCAAAAGTATTTTTTTTTAACTGAATTCTGGTATTTAAAAGTTAGTTATAGTAATTAATAATTGTAGTTTAGCTTGGAGTAAAACAAATATGATAAAAGGAGCGAAGCAAATAACACTGGATACAATGCGTGTCATATCACTGTCCATTCATGCGCTAAAGAAATACATGATTTCTTTAGTACATGTTGGCAGTTGTATTTAAACTTATGCACACATCAAAAATATGTTCCATTAAATTATTAACGGCCGTACAATGCCATCGCATAGCACTAATGCCATCTGGTATGTTCAATTTGTACCAGACCAATACTGATTTTTGGATGACTACCTGACACTTTTGCTTGTCCATTTTCATTTTTTCAGGAAGCTAGTTTATCGGCATCTGAGTCACACTGTAGCTCCAATTCTGGAGATATATCGACCGACCGAACCACCTTCTCCCCTCAAAACACCAACTCTAGCTATTTTGGTTCTCACATGGGCCAACAGGACTCGACAGGATCTTTCAGCAAATCAAATGGAATTTCTCAGCTGGCATCGCCGCTTGGCTCAACTAAGGACCTTCTAGAAGCTGCTGAAGAGACGATAGAGGAGCTGAGGGATGAGGCCAAAATGTGGGAGCGACATTCCCGCAAGGTCAAGGTTGAAATGGAGAACCTGAAAAAAGATTATGGAGAGAAGGCCAAACAGTTGGACGAGATTCAGATGGAGCTCTCTAGCTCAAGTGCTGAGAGGGACTTACTGAAGCTGGAGGTTGAGCAGTTGAAATCCTCATTAGAGGAGTCCCGTGCTAGTGCTAGTGCTATAGAAAGTTTTGGAACTCCTAAATATGATGATGTGGCATCGCCCAAGTACGAGGAGATCTTAAATTCACATAGAGAGTTGGAGGAAGAGTTGCAGTTCCAGAAGGAATCCAATGCAAATCTGACATTGCAACTGAAGAAGACTCAGGAGGCGAATGTGGAGCTTCTTGCTGTAATCCAAGAGCTAGAGGAAGCTGTTGAAGCACAGAGCCTGGAGTTTTCCAGGATTAAGGATGTTGAGCATATGGTAATTAAGAAGGATAAAGAGATAGCTGCTTTGAAAGAGAAGTTAGCTCAAGTGGTCAATAGACCAAGTGGACCAGGTGCAAATTCTGACAGAAACCAATCAAATTCTGATTTGGAGAGAGAGAATGAGGCATTGAAAGCTAAAATACATGAACTGGAGAGGGATTGTGCAGAGTTAACAGAGGAAAATTTAGAACTGTTGTACAAAATGAATGATCTTGGCAATGGAGATATTACTAAAATTCCACGTCGAGATGCAACTGAAATATCACAGCTTAATGACTTTGAGATCAAATGTGCTGAGCTTGAAATCAAGTTGCAAGGTTTCAGGGAGGAAAATGATAAATTATTGACAAGGTTGCATAAAAGTGAAGAACAGATGATAGAAAAGAACAAGGAACTATATGAGCTAAGAGAGAGGCTAGCATTTGGAAATGCTAGTTTTAGTGAGAAATTAGAGGAAATCAAATCAGAGACCACAGACAGTCTGAAAGAGGAAATTGAGATTTTGACACATTCAAATACTGAACTAGAAAAAAGGAATGGTGAGCTAGAGGAGATGATAGAAATCTTGCACAATGAGAGAAGCAACAACTCGGCATCCTTGGAAGAAGTGAAACGAGATATTGACTCGCATGTAGCTTCCAACAAAGGGCTTGAACGGAAGTCTAAAGAGCTTGAACTTGCCAACAAAGAACTAGAGTTGCAGATAACTGAGCTAGAACAAGAGAATGTTCAATTATCAGAGCGTATATCTGGGTTGGAGGCACAGTCAAGGTATTTGAAGGATGAGCAAGAATCAAATCGAGCTGAATTAGAAGATTCTAGATCTCTAATTCAAGAATTAAAGCAGAAATTGGTGAAGCAGCAAGCTGAAGTGAACCAAGCCAAGTTAGAACAGAAGGATAAGTTGCAAGAGGCCAGTGAAAAGTTTTTACAAGCACAAGAGGAGGTTGAGGCTTTGCGAAGGTCAAATGCAAAAGTACAATCCACGGCTGAGGGTTTGATTGAAGAGTGCAGCTCTCTCCAAAGTTTAAATACAACCTTGAGAAAGCAGAAGGTGCAGTTGCATGAGACTGTTACTCGGTTAGAGTTACAACTTGAGGAGTCACAAAAGAAGTGTGTAGAATTTTCAAGAAGAGCTGAGAATTTGGAGGGGAAACTGTTGTCCTTGCAAATAGATGTTTCATCAAAAGAACAAACAATGCTGTCTGAGGTGGAGAGATTATTTGAGGAGCATAAGGAGCAAGAGGAGAAGATAAATCGAACCCACCAAATGTTTAGTAAGCTCAAAATAGAGAAAGGGGTCGAAGTTGAAAGCCTACATAGGGAGATTGAGGCACTAACCTCACGAATCTCTTCAACTGATAATGAGCAAGAAAGAATGCAGCTAGATACTCTTCCTGAGGTATCCAATCTTCGGGCTGACAAGGGTAAACTTGAATCAAGCTTAACTGCTGCCAATTTGCAAATCAAGACTTACGAATCAGAATTGGAAACCCTTAAGCGGGAGTCCAAGAATAAGGTTCAAGGGTTAGTTGATCTGCTAAATGCATCTAAACAAAGCGAAGCAATGTTAATGGCTGATGTTGAGCACATGAGGAGTTTAGTGGAGACCACTCGATCTAACGAAGAAAACTCGAACAGAAGATTGAATGAACTAGAGGTAAAGCTGAAATCCGCAAATTATGAGAAAAAACAAATTTTGGAAGAGATTTCGGACTTGAAATCACAAGTCCAAAAGATAAGCCAACTCCAAGAAGAGATTTTACATTTGAAAGGCTTGATTGATGAGAACAAATTCGAGAAGGAGAAGCTCGAAAAGAAACTGAAGTCGTTCTCTGATGAGTATGAAGAGCTAAGGAGGGAGAAGGAGTCTCTCGCTGAAAGAGTGGGGTCCATGGAGAACGCGTTGAATACTGGGGAGGATGAAAGGAGGAGTAAAACAGTGTTAGAGGCGAAATTGGTGCGGCTTCAGAGTGATTTGTCCCTAAAAGATGCAGCCGGGGCGGTTGAGGCTGATTTGAGAAATGAGATTAATAGAATGAAGAGAAGTAATAACGAGTATCAGAGGAGGATTCAGAGCTTGGAGCAGGAGAAAGAGGAGCTATTGAGGAGTCAAGGTTGCTCCCAGGAAGAGGTATGTGGTTTATGCTCCATAGGTTAAGATTTTTATATTAGCTAGTTCAAAGGTTAACATTAAAAAAGTAATTTGATGAGCTCAGGGCAAAAATATCTGATTTGTGTATCCCTAAGATATGATGCAGTTGGCAAAGATATACCTGTTTATCCTTCATTACTTGTATACATGAACAGTTAGGATATAGAACATTTTTTCAACTATTATGGGGAAGGAAGGAGACATAGGAGATTGTCATGTCGGGGAATGTTTTGCCGGGATATTGATTATATTCTGGCATTTGCAGGTGTACCTGCTTTTCTGGAATGTACACTGATTTTATTTAAAAGTTTAATGAGATATCCGATTATAATTAAGAACTCACTAACCCAACAAGAAAATACTTTATTTAGTCATAAAGGCATGATTTATATACCGGTCTGTACCTACTGATCGGTATCTTTGTTGTGCATCTGCAATGTTTAATTTTGGGGTTTTCTTGATTTCTTTGTTTTATTTTGTAGGATAACAACAAGCCAACTGAAGAACGAAGAGATGTGCAAAGGGAAAGGTAATCTTCTTCATTTTATGATACATGCTAGAGAATTTGCTGTAATTACAGTTTTTGAAAAACTACAACAAATTGCTCTCTGGTTAACTTTATTAGTCAATATGAGAGTAGGGAATAAATGGATTAGCAGAAACTCCGGGCGTAGACAAATTGTTGACTAACAAAAGCCTTAACAGATTCGGTATTGAAAACAAAAAGTTTTATACATGAGTAGGTGAAGGGTTTTAAGAATTTGACTTGTTAATGAGCTGCCTATTTTAGTTACAGTCAAATGCACCTTTCTCAGTAGTTGCTCCACAAATTATCACTACATTTTGACGGGCCAGCATAGTATTTATATTACTCTAGAGACATTAATAAACATGACGAAAAGGAAACTTCCAAATTTAGGGTCAAGATGCTTATATCAAAGATTTTTTTTTTTTCTGTTAAATCTTGACGTTAGTATCTTTTTTTGCTTAATAGCACACTGATAATTGTCACATTTTCTTCGAGGTCTACACATTTTTTATAGTATTCACAAAAGGTCGCATGGCCATTTGTTTATTGTGACGGAAAAGTTGTATTCTATAAATTTCAATTATTTTGCCCCTTCTCCGGCAAAATGACACAAGTAATGGGTTTAGTTATAAGTAGAAATGTCAAAACTCGCTATCTAAGTATTTACTTGAATGATATGAAATGCTTGAGGGCATTAGTAAATTTTCCAAGTGACCTTATCCTTGTAGCTGTTGTCTGTTTTATATATATTTATTACAATGAGGTGGAAACTGGAATGCAAATTTGAAAATTGTTGGGTTATTATCTGTGTATGCAGATACATTGATTATAGTTTGCGGAGAATCCCATTTCCAAAAGGAATAGGGTTTTGTCCAAAGGGCTTTGGAAAAAAATTATTCAAAGTTAGACCTAACCGTCCTGCATTGAGATTCGTGCATACAAATTTAGACGCCCCCGAGAATCTAAACTATCCATGCGAATTTTTGTACGAATGGGATGGTTTAGGCCCTGCTTTGGATAAGGCTTTGTCCCGAGCCCTTTGGACAAAAACCCTACCCTTCCAAAATATACAAACTTAAAATTAGAAGTTTAAAAGGTTCAAAGGCTTTAAGCTGATCTTTTATAATTTGCTCATACATTCCTTTTCTATTGGTCAACAGTGACGGTAAAATAGCAGCATTAGAAGCAGAGCTGAAAGACATGAAAGAAAGATACTCTAACATGAGCCTCCAGTATGCCCAGGTGGAGGCTGACCGTGAGGAGCTAGTTTTGAAGCTCAAAGCCACGAAACCGACTTCCAAGGGGTGGTTTTCCTAACAATGTTTCTAGATGCTTCAGGCTCATTTGCTCAGTTCGTTTGAATTTATTTACTGTAATTTATCTTTGGTTGCGTCGAGGTATATAGATTTTAGGTGAATCGTAGGAAAACATAATGGCATACGAGCTTGTACTTTGTCTGACAAATGCTTCTTCTGTTTAACGTTGGAAGTTGCTCAAGTATCTTAATTGATAAATATCATTTTTCTCTAGAATATTTTAATTATGACATTTCCCTTTTGATTGGAGGGAGATGCAGGGTGCAAATATTTGACGAATGCTAGTTTAAGGATTGTTGCTTAGTGATTAAATCCGCAAAAGCAGCAGCAATGCTTCGATGAATAATGTTCGCTACTCCAAGGTTTGAAATTAGTGCTAACTAGATTTTTTTTATTACCTATTGCGGTATTGAACATGTCAAGGCTTACTATAGTTTGGGCTTCTTTGCGTTCATTTAGGCCCAAATCTCTTTTTTGTCCGGTCGCATATGGTCAGAATTGTCACCTGTGTTTGACTGCCTATAGCAATTCCGTTACAGCTGAGCAATCATACCTGGCCACGCACGGATCTCTCATTTATAGTAACAAGAATATGGGATCTAGCAATAGTTTTGGTGTACTATTTGGTTACTTATCTGAGTCAAGGGCATTCTAAATTTGATATAACCAGGGATGAACATAAGAAAATTCGACAAACATAAATAAGATTTCCATGAATTCTTTTAATGTTGATCGGTAGCGTCACAACGGAACATAATACCTTCTTTTAATACAGTCACGCACTTTCAACATTTTCAGGTCTACCAATCACTAATGTCTCATAAATTCATTTCATTTTCTTCTCTCAAGTCAATGAAATACTTTGGTATCTCAACTGTAGTGTGCATTAATAAAGCGTCAATGAGCTTGAAACATGTATTGCACCTTTTATTTTCTGGCTTTCTAGGAAAAAAAAAATGTCCAGTTTCCAAACTAACAGAGAGAACGCTGATAGTACAGTGGATGGTTGGGGATTTTTTTTTTTTTAAATCAAAATTGTGATATCAAAATTTCTTGGGTGCACTGAGCCCATGTGTGATGTGTCCCAAAATGAGGGTTGTTTTTGCAAAAAAAATATTCTTCCGAATCTCTACTGAAGAATGCCAAGCCGCATTTAGGCGACACGGCCTTAAAATGTTAACTAGCAGAGGTAAGTTCACAAGCATAGGTACCTTTTCATAATATATTAAATTCTCAAACAGCAAATATTCACAATTCACAAACAAACAAAACATCATTCCTGTGCTGTGCATCTATGTTGTATGGATACGGGTACGGGTATCGTATCGGATACGATACGGATACGGCGATACGATAATTTTCAAAAATCAATGATACGATACGTCTATTTTATATATTATATTTTATTTATATATAAATTAAATATTAGGTGCCATGAAATAGTCTAAATATATATTAAATATATATGCTACTAGCATTTAACAACAAATGGAGAGTGGTGTAGTGGTAAAGGTTGATGGTGCTTATGCCACACAACCCAAGTTCGATTCTTAGCGTTGGAGAAAATTTTTTGCCTCAACATATGCGCGGTGTATGGTGGATATGGTGTATGCGCGGTCCATGATCCAATTCTGCAGAAGCGTCGCTGGTGCAGCGTATCCCAACCGTATCCGAAAGTGTCAGAACCGTATCCAGACCAGTCAAAGCGTATCGGAGACCGTATCAAAGGATTAAGGATACGCCACGTAAGGCGTATCGGGTCCGTATCGGGCGCGTATCCGTATCCGATACGTATCCGACACATGTACGGAGCCCAATGTGGAGTATCCGAGTAATATAGCTGTGCATTATATATAAGCATAAAAGGTAAATTGAATATTCTGTTTATTTTTTTCACTTCAGGTATATACTTGTGTGTATGGCATGTGAGTCTTGTACTCTAACCTTAAAATAACATTAAAAATATTGATAGTGTTGTTTTAATTTAATGTAGGGTATGAACAATAGAATTAAGCATGACTTATGTGTTGTACGAAGTCAAAAAAGCTTTGTTAATATTTTAATGGAGAAGGATTCGTAGTGTTATGTGAAATGCAACTTTATATTCTTTTCTCCGGTTCAGATTGGCACTTTTGCAGGAAGATTCTTTTACTTCAGGACACATTAGTTTATTTCTTAGTGAAAATTTCTATAACACATAATAAGTTCTGACAGTTTCCATAAGTGCCAAAATGTTGACTTTTTTTCGATTTAAGAAAAAAAAATCAATGGTTGGAGCCGTCCGAGTGGGTCACAAAGAGATTAATAAAATTGTGCTCATGGATCATGCTTACACCAATGCTGGTTGCCTAAAATTCTGATTAATGTCTACTTTGACTAAGAGATTCAATTAAGAAAAGGGCTTCTGTCGCCTAGAGAGCAATTATCATTGCTAAAAGCTAGCTGTCATGGCTACCATCTCGGTTCTTATATTTTATTCCTGTCTATTTATTTAAAATAAACGGACCAAATTGTAAAATTGTTATAATTTATAAGAGAATTTAATACAAGATGTTCAATACAATGAAAATAATAAAATTACTTGATCTATGTATGATTACGCAAATAATATTTTATTGATGCAATTTTTTCATCCTCTCTCTATTTTCAAGTTTTTTATGATATAACCAAACTATCCTCCTAAGATAATGGGGTCAATTGACCTCTATTTTTTTTTATTTATGTTTGATTTTCTATATAATTTATAGTGAAATGGTATGATATTGTAAAATTAATCTCCATTCTCCATAGAGAAATTTTATATGATTGACTCCCATATATATTTGTTCTCCATATATAGTTCAAAAATCTGAATCCACTCCGCTCCTAATTTAATGTGTTTGTATTATTTAATTTGAGCTAACCATTGATTGAACTTAACATGACACATCCTATTTACAATTAAAATGGATGGTGATTTCATTAGAACCGCCGCATTTTAACAAGACAACATATAGATAAAATCATGTGACATCTAGCTATCTAGTCTTATTCATGCTACTTCACTTGCATACAATCTGGTACACTTGTTGCTGATCTGGTACATTTCCATCCCTACCACAAATAACAATATTTTGATTCATCTATTGTTCGGTCGACTGTCGACTGAAACTGCAACTATACTAAATCAAATTTCAGTCAATACTAGTCAATTTCATCCTTTTGTTTCTGATACGTCCTATCTTCGAAAAGATTAAGACGCAGTGTGTCTAACACGTCCTAATCTAAGAGTGATTAGTCCGTACGTGTTAGGTGTGTATTTATTACATATCCAAGTTCAAGCTTGTTGCGGATCTCCTCAATACGTAACTCTATCCTCTATGTATTGCGTATCTCTAAATCGTGGTCCCGAGCTCATTGAATTTTGGGGTATTTATAGGTCTATAAGTCAGTTTGGGTCTCGTGCGGATTCTCGACTGGGTTTATTTGCAGGCCGACAAGTCGGTTCGAGTCTCGTACGGAGGATTCGAACGGGCTTATCTCGAGGGCTGGCAGTTTAAGCGGAGTTGCGTACGGAGCATTCAGACAGGCCTGCTCTTGGGCTTGCTACCTGGGCTTAGTACTCATCTCATAGTGGTTTTATAGGGCTTTCAGTACATGACCCTATCGTTAGCCCCTGAAGCCGGAATGTGTCAATATGTTACTTTCGATTTCGACCAGTTTTTGTTGCCTTTGTGTTTTTTGTTCCCGGGACTATTCTTTGAGTACGTTATTGCTACTCTCGGAGCTGACGTCTATAAGTCAGCCCCCGAGTGTGTTGTTGTTATTATCGGGACTAACTTTTGCGAGTCAGCCTCTGAGTGTGTTGTTGCTATTCTCGAGACTCACTTTTGCGAGTCAGCTCCCGAATGTGTTGTTGCTATTCTCGGGACTAACTTTTGCGAGTCAGCCCCCGAGTATGTAATCAATGAATTTAAATGTAACTGAATTTAGTGACAAGTTAATTTAGTTCAAGTTGATAATCTCCTCCAATTGATTAGTATTTGATAAATGTCATTTGATTATCGTCTATAATGTCTCGTTTGATTGGTATATCATATGTTTGAATTTTGAGGACAAAATTTTTTTAAAGGAGGGAAATTTGTAACATCTGGTAAATGTTTATATATATTATTTTTGAAATTTATTTTGGATTTAAATATGATATTTATAAATTTAAGGTGCATTAAGTAAAATGACAAATTAAAAAAAAAGAGAGAGTATGACGTGGCACTTAGTGCCACGCGGCCCATTTGAGATGATTCACTCAAAATCCTTTAAAACTTGTCTTCTCCTTATTTGATTCGGGAAGTGAATTAAAACAGAAACCGAAAATGAAAGAAAAAAAAGAAGAGAGAAATTAAATTGGAAAAAAAATGAAAAGAAATGTTGTGATAAATATTATGATATTTGATTTCATATCCGATTGGAATACCAACTACGTCGCGTTGATTCTGAACAGTCGTTGCAAATTGATTTGGATTTTCTGCATTGATCGCTATCAGGTAATCGGACTTCTCTATAATCTATGTTTTCAATTTGTATGGTTGATTGGGTACTGATTTGGGTAATCGGATTATGATAGTATGTTTAACCGGAATATGGGTCTGGAGATTGAAATTCTGGAGATTGAAATTGTTTTTAATGGACTGGAATACTGGAAATCGCCTGTTTCAGGGATTCAAACTGGAATGGAACTGTTGTTATTGAAAACCTAGACCCAATTGATATCGCCGGTTAAATATGTAGGCATAATTTGATATTTAATTGTGTGGATTAATCCAATCCTATTGAAACTGTTGTTTATTGTTATTAAGCCAATTATAGAGAAGCTGCGTCGTTAAATAACTGGTTACTCGGCTTTGTAGCTAACTTCGTATTGTTTCTGTTTCTTTCTGTTGCGATGTAGGTTGACAGAACGGCGGATGAATGCGAGAATGTCGTTCTGTCGCGTCGCGTGCCCGGCCCGTCCGCTGGGGCGTGACAACCCCCGAAATGATGGGCTTTGATCCTGTTGACAAAGACAAGGGCAAACACAAACCACAGGGTCTCCCGGGCTATACTTGTAACATAGATGAGGATTTTCTGGTAGATCCGGCAAGTTCTAAGGTCCCTACTCGTCAGGATATTCAAACCAGACCAATGTCTCCTCTCACTTATGTGTGGGAAAGGGATCGCTGGCCTGCTGATATTCCTCTTCCCTCTTCCAGACATTAATCCTGTCGATATTGTTGACGACGATGGTAATCCTTGCAGTGATAATGCTTAGGAGGTAATTGTTTATTTCGACAGCTCTCTCTATGTTTTTTTTTTTTGTGACAATCTATTTTTTCATCTTAAAAAAAGATATTTTACAGGAAATATTTCGAGGAGCGGCCTTTTTCTTTGGCTGATTTTATGTTTAATACTCCCGAAGTGTGGAGGATAAATAATTTTTGTTGTAACTTATTCTTACCCAGAGATACGGGGGATAACATGAAAATGATGTGTTTTATAGATAATTCAATAGAGTTTGGCCCCTAGGGACTTGGAACTTTGTTGGTATCGTAAATATTGGTGTGCAACTAGGGGGCCAACTTGCTCTGTTGCTCATGCATCAAGAGATTTATCTCCCCTTTCTCATTGGCCATATCAACCCAGTAGCCGACACGTCTTGAGCCTCCTCGTCTTGTTCTGAAAAAATGATAATAATAATAATAATAATAATAATAATAATAATAATAATAATAACAACAACAATAATAGAAAAATAATAATAATAATAATAATTATTATTATATTATAAAATGGTGTCCGTCTAGGAGTGGGAGCGTTCTGACGAATATTAGACCAATTTTGATCCGATCGATGTTCGGTCGAAGCTGTTTATCGTTCCTTAAAAATTTTGCACTAGTGATCTGCATTGATATTAAAATTCCAATTAGATATCTGACAATATTTAGTCTGATGTTCATTGGACTGTCCTCATTTTGTCAGACTCTGCCACCATTAAAATGATGACAAATTGGAAGTTTTTTTTATAAGAAAGATGGATATCTAACTTATCAACTTCCATTATTTTTTTATAAAAATTCTCCCATCTAAATTTCGAACTCACAACATCTCACACGAAGAATGTTATTCTTTACTACTAAACCAAAAACTGATTCTTCAAAATTGACAAGCCTTCTATTTTGATACTTAGAATGTATAATATTAATTTATTTCTAAAAATATAAAGACCCAATAAAAATATAAGAGTGAATACTTGTTTTCTCCTCCCAACTTTTATATGCATGATCTTTATCTAATATCGTTTGATTAAACTTTTTAATTAAAATTCATAATTATTATCGCCCAATATAATTATATCTATTACTATTAGATTCACCCTTCAATTTAATAGTTAAGACAATATCATTCATTTGAGAGAACGTAAGTTCAAAACTCAGAATAAAAATTCTTTGTGAATATTATAATATTTTAGTAACTTGACCTTTAACTTTGCAGTAGAACATTCAGAATTTCGATTTTTTTTTTCTATCGAGTTTTCTTAGAATTCTGCCATTTCTTTTACAATCTCCATTTCATTTTGATTTTTTTTTTTTTTTGTTATTTTGGACCAAAAAATTGTCAATATTTCTTTTACAATCTCCATTTCATTTTTTTTACAATCTCCATTTGTTAAGGATTAATCCGTTTTCTTTAACTTTCTTAGTCATTTAATCCTGCCGAACACTAATTCCTTAGTGCGGATTAAGATCACCTCATTTAGTCTTCTTTTATCTGAATCTTAATCATTTGTTCGGATCTTAAGGCACATCTATCATTTTCTTTAGCTTTCTTAGCTTTCACTTACGAATTAAAACAACCGAATATCAATTCCTTAGCGTTCCTTAAATTCTTAATCACTTACTCTTAATCTCTTATTGCCAAACGGCTCAAATGGTACTTTATAAACCTGCGGTCAGAAATACGGTGCAATTATATGATAGCATTAATTAGAAAAGAACATAATTATTAATGTAGCTAGAACTTTGGATCCTAAACAAGTCCTTTTCAGAGCAAAGAAGACAAGTGCTTCAATTCTCTCAGGGGATGACTTGGCTGCACTTGAAACGGAGACCCACATGATGTGCTTCTCTTCTCTAATGAGAAAAGACACTGGCCACTGTTCACCATACAAGTTACATTACACAAAATGACAACCAACTTTTGTTCTTCTCCTTTAGGCTTGAGCTTCTTTTAGAATATTTTATATCAATGAATGACCAAACTTTTGAGTGAGGCTACGGTACATAGCATGTATTGGTCCGTGCTACGGCTCAATATTTGTTTTTTAAAATTCTAACTGTCGATCCAAACTGTTCAACATGATTATAAAATGAATATGTACTTGCAAACCAAATTTTACATTTTTTCGATTTTTTTTACTATCTTTTTAGATAGGTAGAAAATCACTGTTTTTGGATGGTCCAGGATTTTCAGATCAAGTGATTTTCTACCTATCTAAAAAAATAGTAAAAAAATTCGAAAAAATGTAAAATTTGATTTTTCAAGTACATATTCATTTTATAATCATGTTGAACGGTTCGGATCGACCGTTAAGATTTTAAAAACTCAATATTGAGCCGAGACCAAACCGTGCTATGCATAGTACCGTAGCCTCACTCCAAACTTTTTCATATTCCTGCCCCAGTTACCAGGCTATATACGGACTGGGAGGATGTCCCATAAGTATTGATCAAATTCAGTCGTAACCGTTCGATAAGAATCTTGATACAAATCAAACGGCTCTAATCAGACATTGGACCGGCCCTCATTCCAAATTCCATGCATTTCAATAAATTTGGAGCAGTCTATTAATTAATGATGGTCAATTTATTCTTGAGAAGCATTCAAATAATGTCACTATTTTTTGTATATCTCAAATATGTTCTTATTTTTAAAAACTTTAATGACTAAAAAATTAAACTAACATATTAAAATAAAACAACTGAAATATAATTTATATCATTATTTATGCATATATATAAATAAATAATTATATATTTTGACTTTGTACTTATCAATATCAAGAACTTGTAAAAATATGCTGTAAAAATATGTTGATGGGAATAACTTTAGACGTTGATTTTTTAACTTATTAGTTTATATAAAAAATAATATTTTTATGTACATATATAGAGAAAACAATATAGATCACATCTAACGATTTTATTTTAACACGTGTTTTAATATTTTTGTTATGGAAAAATTATAAAATAGAAATGGAAGCATAAAATATGGAGCCATTTGACAAACTAATTTTTCAAATGATAGTCACATCATGCGAATGGTCACGGCACGGAATACGGAAATCACAACATGTGTCGTGCTGTGACGTATTCATTCATGGGGTGACTTTTTTACATTTTTAGGTAGCATCTAGCTAGGTACTTATTGTCTAAGGATGATTATGCATGTATTATCAACTATTTATTTTTAATATCACAAAAAAAATTGTATTTACAACTCCTACTATTTAAAATTACACTATCAGGTTTTGTAAAGAGTGAGGCTACGGTATTATGCATAACACAAATTGGTCTGCGCCATGAACTCAAATATTTAATTTGAAAGTTCTACCGATTGATCCGAACCGCTTAACATTATTTTCATATAAATATGTACTTGTAAACTAAATTTTACATTTTTTAGATTTTTTTTACTATTTTTTTAGATGGATAGAAAATCACTTAATCTGAAAATTCTAGACTATCCAAAAACAGTTTTCTTTTGTAAATTATTAAATATGATGCTTATAAGATTGTACTGTACATAAATGTTTAAACTTATACTATCAAGCTTATAAACTTGTATAGTATACCTACAATGTCGACACTCACACACACACTATCAGTGTTCATAATTATCATTTATTTGCAACTCCAAGCATTTAAATTTGCACTTTCAGGTGTCTGTAATTATTATTTACGGTATATCCACGAATATTTATATTCACTACTTTAAGGACTTAAAGCTTATAGTTGTTTATGGTTATTGATTATGATATTTATATTTAATAACATTATAAGTGTTTCAAGTTGTTGGAAATAACTCTTGTACAATCAGATATTATGAGTGTTATATATAGTGTTTATATCTGCACTAAATATTAATATTTAGGTTCATAATTTTATTTTTTGGACTATAATTTGAGTGATTAGTTGAATAAAAAAACAGCGTTATTAATGTCGGCAAATATAAAAATTGAAAAACTCCGAGCTACAAGATATATATTCTAAAATTAAACAAATTATACAAGCTACACCAAAAAAAATAAAGGGATTAATTTGAATGATCATATTCAGGGATAGAAATCAGGGATGATATATATTTTCTCTTTTAAAAAAAAGAATGTTATTACTAGTAACAGAGCAAGGAATGAAGTCAGAAAATATAATAGAATGAGATAAAATTCAGAATAGAACATCTTCATCATTATATTAAACACGTAGATGTTCTGATCCGCTAATGTTTTTGATCAAAAAATTAAAATTTGGATTGAATATCAGCCCTACGATCAAATATTCTGATTTTATGCATCTTTTTTTATGTTTTTTTACGTGTAGAAATCTAAATTTATTTAGACCCATACGCGCCACACATACTCTTCACATGTAAATTGTATCATCTTTATGATTTGTCATAATTTCTTTCTATTTTTTAAATGTCATTTAAGAAATTTCCGAATTGATTGATAAATAATGATAATTGATTGGTCATGTCTTCATTTCTTTCTATTTTTTTATATCATTTAAGGAATGTTATTTGCCATTTAATATATATTTTGTTTGAGATTTTTAATATATATAATTTTAAGAAATGTTCTTTACATGTACATGTCTTTAATATGTCATTTAAAAAATATTATTTGTCATTTGATCAATTTCTTTTATGAAAATAAGTTATTTTGTACGAGATCTTTTTGTTCTCTTATAATATATTTTTGTTGCAAATGCTGATCACTCAAAAGAGACTGATGTTTCTTTTAATATTTATAAACTCGGAAATGCTATCGGTTCGGATTGCAAGCGCAGAATCCTATCGAGTAGTATATTCGAGGTCGATCCACAGGAAATATTGGTTCAGAGTCTTGAGCGATCAAATCATAATTTTTCAAAAGGCTAGACGAAATCTGAAAATTGAGAGTTGTTGTTGTGATCAATGTAAATTAGGAAGCAATTAAAAGTAATTAAAATAAAGATAGAGATGAGAATTTCTAGAGTTTCGGCACACCATTGCTACTCAATCTGCTTTGATAATATATTCTTGTCGGGTCTGATTTCCTGTTGTTGTTTTATGAAAGACACCACATAGGTCACTACGAGTTATTTTACGCAAGAATGACAAATCTTTCATCGAGATTCTACATAGGACACTGCGAGTTATCTTACGCAAATGACTGATCTCTTAAATACACAAGTTACTACACAGATCACTACGATTTACCTTACGCAAATGATGGAACTTGGTTCGCGTTTTGTTGCTCTGGTTTATGATTTTTCCGCTAAGGTTTTCTTCACATAAACCTAATAAATCTCAACGAGACTAATTTGTGCAACATAGTTTCTCTTACCATTAAAGTACTGTCACTACCCTAACAGATTAAACTAGATCATTGAAGTTAGATGAAGAGATAATAAATCACAAAAGCATTTCGATTAAACAACAAGAAATCATAATCAACAGAAAATATATATATCAAAACATCAAGAGTAACAAGGTTTACTGCCTAGCCCTAAGAAAAGGAACTTAGCCGCGGAACGGCATGGTTACAATCACTCCTCTCTTCTCACTTTAATCAAATCTAACCCTAATTACAAAGATAACTTCTTCTTCTGCCCAGGAACCTTATATAGGAGTGGAGGGACGTCTGGAGTTGAGTAGGGGCTAAGAAACTGATCTGGAAACAGCTGTCGACAGTTATTTCCCCAAGAGGCGCCTTGGTTACGGTCCGTATCAGGTGATACGGTCCGTATTGAGACCTTGTCGCTGAGGGTTTTAATGCGTATCACACCATCTCCTGGTCCGTATTAGGCAATACGGACCGTAACAGAGACTTAGTCGATGAGCGTCGCTAATCCAATTAACCCGATTCTTGCTCTATTTGGTATAAAATAGTCCCAAAAAACCTGTTTTCTGTAATAAAACATAAAAAAGAGTGATAGTAGCATTTTTCTCCAATGCAAAACCTAAGTCAAAACCCTACATAATTCATCATTATTTTGACTCTGATCAAATGCACGGGCACAATATTAGTAGGTAGTAATTATATAATTATTATAAACACTAACATATTTTTTTTATAACTTCTTTTGAATAAAATATGACACAAAGATGATTATTTGCCATTTAATATGTCATTTAAAAAAGGTTATTTGTCATTTGATTAATTTTTTATGAAAATATGTTATTTTGTATGAGATATTTTTGTTGTCTTATAATATATTTTCGTTGCAACGCACGAGCAGTAATTATATAATTATTATAAACACCAACATATTTTTTATAACTTCTTTTGAATAAAATATGGCACAAAGATGATTATTTGGAAATATTTTTTACTCGAGATAGGTAAGTGTCTATGTGGAAGCCACGTGTCTTTGCTACTTAATAGAGTTAGAAAGTTAGCAAGTATATATAGCCGTTTTTTTTATTAATACTCTAAAAAAATAGCAAATATGCCCCCCAGGATGAAAAATTTGTAAAAAACCTGAAAATTTTGATTTTGATACCTGACTGCCCCCACGTTAGGCCGGTCTGCTGCCTGAACCAAGCTGCCCTACACAGGGTCTATCTGCTATAAAAACCCTATATAGGGCAGTTTTCTCTCTCCTGCCCACTCACAATTAGAGAAAAAGAAAGAGGACGAAGACAAAGAATAGAAAGGCGATTTCGGACAATTTTTGGTGATTTTAGATGACAACGATTAACAGTAACAATCGAGGTAGATCGTCCAATCGATAAGTACCCAAAGGAGGATCAATAAGTGGTCGAGGAAAGAATAAGGAAAAAAAGAACTGCCAAGTATGTTTCAGGGATAAAAAGATGTCAAGTCTGTTCTATGGAGGAATTTTTTAGACGACCTATTCGGTTTGAAATTTCAGACAATGATTTTGTGGAAAACCCCTATGGCTATGGTTTGGAAAAAAGGGTTGATCCAGAGCCGCCAGCAACGGAAGATGAGTTTGTTCCTTGTACTTATACTGGTAAGGCTACTGGTAAGGCTAGCACTTTGTCTATTATGACTGATCCAGATCTGCCAACATCGGACAACGAGGTTTTTCCATGTAGTTTCAAGGTTCATTCTAAGAGGTAGTATTATTAGAGTTTAAAATTTGGATCATTTTAGTTGGATAAATTAGGGTTGTAAAATTTTTGAGTTTATGTAGTATTTATTTTGTGGACTTTATTTCATGAATACTCATAGTTCACAACATTGCAAAACAAATAAGTTCACAAACTACAAAAAAAATAGTTCACAACATGCATCTAAATAAAAAAAGTTCTAAACTTGCATCTAGATAAATAAGTTCATCAGCGACGACGTCCGAACAAATTCAGTCAACGAATTCTGGGTCTGCTACAGATACCTGTGCGACACTACTAGCTGTCTCTACCTGGCTACTAGATGTTTAGCTCCCATGAGTAGGTTGTCTTCTACCAGTTGTCTCAGTAACAACTCTAGCATTTTCTCTTTCATTGGCTTCATTTATGGCATCTGCATTGCATTTCATTCATCAATCATTGTCAGTTATTGAGATAGTAAAAGTTAAAATCAAATATAGATTTTGTACAATATTACATACCTGCTCGCTGCCTGTCAGAAGTAAAATGGCGAGCCTGATGTCCCACTCACCTATCTTGCATCTGGTCCATGCTCATTATAGCACGCTTGTGTTTCCTCCTCCCTAAACTGATCCACCCCTTTGAAGGAAGGATTATATCCCTAACATAGGGAGGCCACGCATGCTGGTTGGGATAAGAATGAAAAGATCCACCCCAAGTACTCGCAAGGTATTCGGTACGATACATGTCGGCGACATAATCATCCTCGCAGAAGTTTCTCACTCAGCACACCGTCATAACATGAGAACAAGGTAGGTGAGCTAATTAGATTCCTTGACATGTACATGTTATAGTATTGTCTGCTCCGAAAATGACAACATACTTGAAAGCCCTTTTCACAACTCCATAGTGCCATCTGGTCTACGGCTGGTTAGAACGTACTCACCTGGACATTGCATATCGAATTCCATGCTTTGATCACCATACGCGACAATAGTCATAGCTGCACCTTTCTACCTGTGTTTTCTCAGTTTCCCCTCCACCCTTGTTGAAAACGTTTAATTCCTAACCAGTAATTATGCGGCTTTAGCACATCGTTCAACAAACCATGCTTTTAACTTGTAGAATGTGTCCTCTATAATTGCTGCCACAGGCAACATTCGGCTCTGCTTGAAGACATTATTCAATGACTCGGACCCATTTGTGGTCATAATTTCCCATCGGCAACCTCCATCACAGGTTTGAAATATTTTCTCATATGCGGATGGCTCTTGCAGATCTCTGAGATTATTTTTGCCCACCTTCAGTAAATAGGCATTTGCTTTTGGACAATACTACACAAAAATAAAGAGAAGTTTTTATTTAAATAAAGAGATGAAAAAAATATAAGTAAATACTTGAGTAAAATTTCATCTAAAATATGTTAAATTTCAAATATAAAATATACATATCTTGGCAAAATCTCTAAACATCTCTTCCACTAGAAGGTCCAATCCCGGATTGACGCGAAACTCTTATGGAATATAAGTTCATTACCGGGATATTCCTCGACTCAAATTAATTGTAAACACCCATTCATAACCCCTCATCTGTTATAGGATACATAACAAATAAATGTCTATTACCCTATTTGTGTGTCAATCCTAAGTCTAAGTCATACTAGTTGGGTTTACACTAGTCTTTTCGTATACCATTTGCTTAAGTTCCAGAAATGTGGTATTTTCATTAACCTCGAAGCCATATGCTGCATCTTTCGTGTACTGTGCTCCCTCCACACCACGGGTAATCTTCCCGCCCACATACAGTGCAATTAACATTTTTCTATAACGAACTACATTAGCCAATAAACATTTCTCAGTTATATATTAATTATAAAAAAGAATTAAAAAAAACCTGCAGTCGCCAAAAAATCGCACGAAATCGCCTTTCTCTTCTTCCTCGACTTCCTCTTTCTCTTTCTCTGGAGTAAGAATGAATTGTGAGTGGGCAGAAGAGAGAAAACTGTCTTATATAGGGGGTTTTATAGCATACCGCCCCTGTGTGGAGCGGTTCGGTTCAGGCAACAGACCGCTCCAAGGTGGAGCGGTTAGGGTGTTTTCAAAAAAAAATTATCATGGAGGGCATATTTGCTATTTTTTTTAGGGTATAAATAAAAAAAAGGTACATATAGTCTTACAGACAGACTTGGACGTAAACAAGAAAGAAAAAAGGAGTCTCTATCATCACATATATATCTCATCTATAAACAGCATACATGACAGTTATATTGACCAGTGTTCTAAATAGCGCGCTATAGCGGCGCTAAACAAGAAAGAAAAGAGTCTCTATCATCACATATATATCTCATCTATAAACAGCATACATGACAGTTATATTGACAGATTCAATTTCTAATTCTTATCTCTTATTGAATGCCTTATTCTTTCCTTTATTTATTATCTCTCACTGAAATTGACAGATTCAATATTTTCTTAATTTCTTATCTCTATCATATTAATTCCTTTGTTATGAGTAGTAGCTTTTCCTGAATAATGCAAAATTATATTAATAATATTGGCTGATAAGAGACAGATTATAACTTATTCATACAAAAATTTATATGTCATGCATGAATGAGGTGTAACTTCCATTCGAAAAGCTTCCTAGCTTTCTAAAATAGTTTTTTTTTATCCTAATTTTTAAAATATATAACAACAATATTTCCATTTTTAAATATTTGACATTGTGACAGTACGTGTGTACAAAAGTATTCTTTGAACTCATCTAAAATAGTCATAATATATATATATAATTATTATATATATGAGGAGGGCTCAAATGCCCCAATGCTTCATGCCCCATTCGTGCCCCAACATCTATATCTTCAAATGCAAAGTTCAAACAGATCATCCGAACCGATCAACATGATATCCATGTTAAAATATGATTGGAGACCAAATTTTATATTTTTTGAAATTTTTTTACTATTTTTTAAGATAGGTATAAAATCATTGTTTTTATATGGTCCAGAATTTTCTGATTTTGTACCTATCTTAAAAAATAGTAAAAAAATTCCAAAAAATATAAAATTTGGTCTCCAATCATATTTTAATATAGATATCATGTTGATCGGTTCGGATGATCTGTTTGAACTTTGCATTTGAAGATATAGATGTTGGAGCACGAATGGGGCATGAAGCATTGGGGCATTTGAGCCCTCCTCTATATATATATATAGTGCTTGGCTATTATGCTTATATAAGCATATGCCCACATATGCTTAAATGAGCATTTTTGCGTTTCCAATGTTCAAATGGTCGATCCGACCATTCATCTTGTTCTCCATATTAATATGTGCTTGGAGACCAAATTTTACATTTTTCTGAATTTTTTTACTATTTATTAAGCCACTTTGAAAATTGCTGATCATATGGTCCAGAATTTTGGAAACACTGTTTTTACTGTTCACCCAGATCAGCAATTTTCAAAGTGGCTTAATAAATAGTAAAAAAATTCAGAAAAATGTAAAATTTGGTCTCCAAGCACATATTAATATGGAAAACAAGATGAACGGTCGGATCGACCATTTGAACATTGGAAACGCAAAAATGAGTTATAAGCATATGTGGGCATATGCTTATATAAGCATAGTAGCCAGCCCCTATATATATATATATATAGAGAGAGAGAGAGAGAGAGAGAGAGAGAGAGAGAGAGAGAGAGAATGGCTAATATACAAACGTTTGTTCCTGGGCTCAGGAACAAACGATTTGGTTCTCCGATTTTCAAAGTTCAAACAGTCGATCCAAACCGTTAGATATTCAATCTATATTAAAATATGCTTGGAGACCAAATTTTACATTTTTTGGAATTTTTTTACTATTTATTAAGCTAGTTTGAAAACCGCTGTTTTTATTAAATTTCTGCAGCATTGAAAAACAGCGGTTTTCAAACCAGCTTAATAAATAGTAAAAAAATTCCAAAAAATGTAAAATTTGGTCTCCAAGTAGATTTTAATATAGATTGAACATCTAACGGTTTAGATTTGTTGTTTGAACTTTGAAAATCAGAGAACCAAATCGTTTGTTCCTGAGCCCAGGAACAACGTTTGTATATTAGCCATTCTCTCTCTCTCTCTCTCTATATATATATATATATATTTGCAGATAACATGATGTATTATATATATATATATATATTCAGATATCCTTGTAGATCTAAGCTTTTAGAAAATAAAAATAATTAGTTAATTAATCATTTAACATAAAGATATTATTTATTCAAGGATTGTTGCTACTCAATTAATTAATAAGATCGAGAGTTCGAGTTCCACTCTGCATTTAATTCGCAGCCTCTGCGGAAAAAAAGAAAGATATTGTTTATTTAATTAAAAAATCCGGGATGAAAAGGGGTTTCTTTATGTAATGAGACGCTCAAGTTAGTCATGCATGCATGTCTCTGTTTACACAATCGTCTATATATACAAAATTCCAACAAGATAAGGCGAAAAGCATGCAATGGGTATTATTTTGCATGTACAGCCAGATTAGTGAGTTCCCTGTTTGGCATGCTGATCCCTACCTAGAGAGAGAGAGAGAGAGAGGCACATGCACTGGGAACCTAGAATGTATATCTCTGGCATCTAGCCTATGTAATCCATGCATAGTTGTATAGTGTATACTGTGGTTCTGTATGGGCTCACATTTTGGGATGTAGAGGACAGCATGAGGGCTTGTATAGAGTTCCCTTCACATCTTATATAACACATGCTCATGTATATTTTACAATTTTTATGTACAGGTGGTGGGGACATGGGGTACTACACTTAGCTATATCATAATTAGCGAAGAAACAAACAAACAGAGCTGGCCACAATATGGCCGTTTGCATGGCTAATTAAAAAAACCCTGGATTTTACAAAAATATTTTGTTAATTAATTTTATCCATATTTAGATCATTTGTGCATGTCGTCATTGCATAGTGCTTAGGGGCATAACAGTCTTTTCTTTGTACTTTTTTTTTATGAGTTCGTCCGAAAAAATTCTTCGTACAGAGTGAAAGGGAGAGAGATGGAGAGGAGTACAAAACTTATCATGATAGTATGATTCACAGCATATATGATAGAATTAAAGAAAGTTTATCGTCAGAAATATGCAATGAAACTCTAAGAGCCTGTTCGGCGGAAGAAGAGGAATGGGCATGGGCACAGGAATTGAACTAAATTTTCATTTGCGTGTGGGAAAAAAATTCAATCAGAGTGAATTTTTTGTTTCCCACACGCATAGTAACGTGTTCGAACAGGCCCTAAAAGAGCAGAGAAATTAAGGGGGTATGATTTCACGTATTAATGAATTTTAATAGCTCGAGTTTTACTTTAAAATATTTTACGGACAAATATGAACGAGTTTAAAAGGTAGGAGGAGAAAAAAAAAACAAAAAATAGTTTAAAAGAGTTTAAAAAGCATGAACAAAAAATAGTTTAGGCCATATATAATTAATAACTCTTTTTAATAATAGTTTGAAAGTACGTGTGTGTATATATATCAGGTTTTATTATATATATAAAAGAGTTAATGAAACGTACATCTTTTAATTAAAGAAAGGTGATCGATGTGCCATGAATTAAGGCATGAACAAGCCGAGATTGGGGTTTTGGGAGATAGCAACGAGGCAATGATACTGTTTTGGATGGTTGGGACGAGCATTTTTCAGGGCAGTGATGGGTCACCAGGGAACATGCTGTCATGGTGCATGCAACTCTCAATACGTTTCATACTTGTAGAATTAATATAGATGCAAGCAAGCATGCAATTTAGTGAAGAAAATTGGACATATCGTTACGGCCGGTTCCGTCACGGTATGCTACAGATATTAGAAGCGAATTCAGTAAGAGAGAATGGTGTTAATTGATCTCATTCATTTTTAAATTTTTTTTCATATTTATGTATGATTTTTTATGTGATTAACTTTCATAAAAATTATATGATTGATTCTCCATAGGTCGAAAGTTAATTTGGCTCTCCAATTGTTTTTACAGGGTACTTATTTATCTCTAATATTATTATCTTTGACCAAGTTAATTATTCGTATGATGGAAACACTAGTAGCAATATACCATGGATTAAAAAACGAAAAAAAAAAAAATCAAAGTTTCAATTGCTGGTAAGAACAAATAACAAGTTAAATAATTAATTAACGTCAATTTCAGATGATTTTTCTTCAATATCAATTAGCATATACACCGTGGCATGTTACATCACGCGTGTGGGTAGCATAACGTGACTCGTGTGTCGTGCATTTTTTTGATCGAAAATGACACATTAAATGACTAACTTTTTCCAAAATTAATTGTGTTTTTTTTTAATTTATTTTACAATATGTTCTTATTTCTTAGCACCTTTTATTTATATTCTATGAACTAATTTATAATATGAAAAAAATTAATTAAGCGTAACAAGTTACGTCATGTAGTCAGTCATATATGTAGTCACGCTTCACATTTTAGTTATGTGGCCTTACATAACATTACTTTTTTGCACTAAAGTAAGTAAATAATTATACGGTACAACTAATGGTTTGCTCCCGGGTACCTCGGGCAGGGCAGGGCAGGGCAGAACCCGTCCCGGGCAGTGAGCAGGACGGGTACGGGTACAGCGGGTACCCGGGTACCCGGGTACAACGGGCACTGGTAGGCGGGTTTTTTTTTTAAAAACTCCGCCCTGCCCGTCTCAAACCCGTACCCGTCCCGGGTAGACGGGTACAACGGGCACGGGTAGAGGGGTATTTTTTTTTCTGTTTTGTTTTCTTATTTTTTTTACCGTGTCGTACGAATATTATTACGTGTTATTACGTGTTTACCGTGTCGTACGAATATTATTACGTGTTGTACGAAATATTATTTCTTTACACGAGTAATTTTATTTTATTTTCAAACTCTCATTCTAATTATATAGTTTCATAATTTATTTATATCTCGAAATTTGTAGTTTACATTTTAAATTGATAATATATTTTGTAAACGTTCAATTTAAATTGATAATATAAATCTAAATCTAAATTCAAATCTAAATTAAAATATAAATTAAATATAAATATAAATTCACATCTAAATTTAGATGTAAATTAAATTAAATCTAAATTGAATATAAATGTAATCTAAATTAAATCTAAATTGAATCCAAATTTAATTTAAATCTAAATTAAATTGAATAAAAGAAAAAGAAAAAGGCAAAAAAAAAAAAAAACAAGTCATTTCAGCCTCTGCCCTCTGGCTCCAGCAGTTCAGCCTCTGCCGAAAAAAAAAGCCTCTGCCGAATTTCAAAAGAAAAAAAAACAAATCTAAATCTAAATTAAAATCTAAATTAAATCTAAATCTAAATTAAATCTAAATTCAAATCTAAATTAAATCTAAATTAAATCTAAATTAAATCTAAATTAAATTTAAATTCAAAAATAAAAGTTACCCTCCTCCTTTATTCCGGGCTTGGGACCGGCTATGTAAAATAACATAGGCGGAGTTCTAACTTTTTTTTTGGTTAGTAATTCTTCTTTAAAATGAATAATTTAAGAACTAATTGAAACTTTTAGAAATTATAATTTAAAAAATAACCATAAAGATTAAAAGAGGTTATAAATGTATACCGACACTACCTATCTAGTAGTTTGGATTCATATACCATTGTTCGCTCTCTTCCGCACCGTCTGAATCCGAATTAGCCGCGGGCCGCGTATCGGTACCGCTTTCTTCAGTGTCGACTCCGGATGATGATTCTTGATGATCTCGATGTTGGTTGCGCTCATCAGCATCAATCCAATCTTTCAAGCACACAAGTCTCTCAAAAACATGTGCACCCAACTTACTGCGTTTGTCGGAGAGGATCCTGTTCGCCGAACTAAAACAACTTTCGGAAGGGACGGTTGACACGGGTACGGCAAATACGTCGCGGGCCATCATCGCCAGTGTTGGATAGTTTCTTTGATTCCTCTTCCACCACGTCATGATGTCAAGTTCATCTTCTTTTTCGTTTACCCCCGCAAAATAGCTCACTAACTCGTTTGTGGATGTGTGCGGTTGGATCTCCGATTGAAAATCTGCTAACAATCCACCGCTGCTAGTGCTCCTGGAAGTGGAACTATTAAAAAATTAAAAAAATTAGTAGACAAATACTCAAATAGTGTAGATATTATAAATAATAAAGATTAAAATAATGTAGATATTTAAATTGTTACCTAGGGCCGGCACGGGACGAAGACGGGTTTTGGTTGTCACCCATTCTTGAGTGGTATATGTTAAACATCTCATCGAACTTCGAAGTCATGAATGCCTCCACTCCGGTGTTGTCTAAATGTAGATTATCTTTGTACGCTGCAACTATTTTGATTGTGAAATACTTCTTGTATGCCGGGTTGAGGCAGCTTGCGATAATGGCCAGGAGGGGTACATCGTCCCAATATTTTTTAGAAATTTTTCTTTCATGGCAACTACGATCGGTGTGAGAGTGGAGTACTTGCTTTCAGCGATCTCCAATTCACGTTACACCTTGGAGATGCTATAGAGATGTCTGATCAACTCAAATGCCGTCGGTGAGTACGAGCAAGATAATTTGACGGTTGCACTAAAAAAGGTTCTTAAGAAATTACTCAGGGTTTGTAGTTGGTCCCATTCGTCGAGGCTGGGCTCCAATGCCATTCTCTCGGGGGTGGAGCCTCTCAAAACCTCTGCTATGACGGCTTTGTAAGGAAGGCATCGGTTAGAAACCTATAGGTAGAGTTCCAATGGGTATCTATATCCCAAGGAACTTTCAACTTGCTCAAGCCATAGTTGACGCACATCAAACCAAACCGTTGTTTTCTTTCTTGGTTTGAAACAATATAGGACAGAGAATCCTTTAATTTATTGATCAAATCTCTTACGGCTTCTGTTTAAGGCCCGCCTTCACGACGAGGTTAAGTATGTGGCAAGCACACTTTTGGTGAAACATTGCACCATTCATAATCGAGGTTTAGTGACCGTTTAAAAATCTCAATGGAAGCTACATTGTTACTAGCATTATCGAATGAAATGGAAAAAATCTTGTTATCCCTATCTCTCTTAAGATTATACTCTTGTAACACCTCAATAATGGATTCGAAAATTACATGTGCTGAGTGCGGAGAATCTAACACACGAAAACTTAATATCCTTTTTTGTAATACCCACTGATCATCGATCCAATGGCCGGTAACACAAGAGTACCCAAGGCCATGTTTACCGGCAGTCCATATATCGGAGGTAATTGAGACCTTATTTTGTTGGTATGCAAATATAGCTCGGAGCTCATTTTTTGTTTTGGTAAACTGGTTTTTAATTTCACCAACCATCTTTCTATGATGGATCCTCTTGTACATTGGTTGAGCACACCCCCGAATGACTAACCGGGCAAAACTCATACAACCACCCATGCTTATTGGTTGTTCTTTGTGGGTAATGTACCGGGCCAGTTCACTAAGCATTTTTGATTCATCGTATTTTGGGTTGGTTCTGGTACCATCCGCGTTCATAAGGGTTTGGATTTGTCTCGGTCCAACATTTTCACTTGGAACCTCACCCTTTCTTTGGTGCATTTCGACATGTCTTTTAAAGCTGGTCATACCACTACTTTGTTTATACACAAAATACGGTTTCTTGCAATTTTTTACCTTACATTCAAGGGTTTGCATGTTGCCATTCTCATCTGTCGTCACCTTGTACCATTTGACCCACGGCTGATTGTATTCAGGAATTCTTCTAGTCTTCTTTACCAACGGCTGTTCGGGGGGTTGCTCAATCGGAGGAAGGATTGGTTCTTCTTCAATTTCAGTGACACTTCTCGACGGAGTACCTTCTATAGGGGGGTGACTTGACTCGATGCTACAGAAGAAGTGCCTCCATATGCATATGGTGGTGTCGGTTGATGTGTTTCTTGTGGAATATACATGTTTGGATCGTTTGAAGTATAATACGGTGCATACATTTGGGGGGGTTGTTGATAATTTAAATCTAGCGTTTGATCCCTTCTTTGATAATTAGGTGGATAATTTTGTGGATAATTTTGGGGATAATTTTGTGGATAATTAGGTGGTGGTGGCATAGGTAGATTTGGGCCAAAAATTTCTTGTGACATTCTTGCTTCAAAATCTAGTTCCTCATTGTGATTAGGAGATGCCATCTTTTAAACCTATTCAAAAAAATAAATGTAAATTACTTCACATATTCAAAAAAAAACAATCTAAATCTAAATTAAATTAAATCTAAATTGAATATAAATGTAAATCTAAATTAAATCTAAATTGAATCCAAATCTAACAAAAATCTAAATTAAATTAAAGAAAAAAAAAAAAAAGGCATTTCAGCCTTCAGCCTATGCCGAATTAAAAAAAAAAATCTAAATCTAAATTTAGATGCAAATCAAATTAAATCTAAATTAAATCTAAATTGAATCCAATTCTAAGATAAATCTAAATTAAATTAAAGAAAAGAAAAAGAAAAGAAAAAGAAAAAAAAGATAAACCAAGGCAAGCTCTGCCCTCTGCCCTCTGCCGAATTTCAAAAATCTAAATCTAAAGAAAAGATAAATCCCAATCTAAGATAAACCAAGCCACCAAGGCAAGCCTCTGCCCTCTGCCGAATTTCAAAAAAAAAAAAATCTAAATCTAAATTCAAATCTAAATTCAAATCTAAATTAAATATAAATATAAATTTAAATCAAAATTTAGATGCAAATTAAATTAAATCTAAATTGAATATAAATGTAAATCTAAATTAAAAAAATAACTCTAAGTCTAATTCATAATAATCTAATTCAAATTTTAAAATTCTAAGTCTAATTCAAAAAAAATACAACTTGTTCTAACTTATTTTAAAAATCTATTTTAAAAAAATAACTCTAACAAATTTAACTTATAAAAAATAACTCTACCAAATCCAACATATTCAAGAATAAAATATAAATCTAGCTTATTTATCTAACAAATATAACTTATTTATCTAGCAAAATATAAATCTAACATATTCACATATAAATGTAACATATTCAAAAAATATAAATCTAACATATTTAAAAATTAATCCGAAATTAAAAAATAAAATCTAGCCTATTTTAAAATAAATCTAACATATTCAAATGATCAAATAACATATTCAAAATTTTAAAAATAAAATATAACATATTCAAAAAATAAAATCTAACCTATTTAAAAATAAAATATAACATCTTCAAAAAATAAAATCTAACCTATTCAAAAAATAAAATCTAACCTATTAAATTTAGATCTGAATTTAAAAAATCAAATATAACCTATTTGAAAAATCTAACCTACTAAAAAAATCCAACCTATTTATAAACAAATCTAACATATTTTTTTAACCTATTAAAAATAAATCAGAATTTCAAAAATAAAATCAAACCTATTCAAAACAAATCTAATTACTTCACATATTCAAAATAACAAATCTAACATATTTTTTTAACCTATTAAAAATAAATCCGAATTTCAAAAATAAAATCAAACCTATTCAAAACAAATCTAATTACTTCACATATTCAAAATAACAAATCTAACATATTTTTTTAACCTATTAAAAATAAATCCGAATTTCAAAAATAAAATCAAACCTATTCAAAACAAATCTAATTACTTCACATATTCAAAATAACAAATCTAACATATTTTTTTAACCTATTAAAAATAAATCCAAATTTCAAAAATAAAATCAAACCTATTCAAAACAAATCTAATTACTTCACATCTAACAAACCCAACATAAAATAAATCTAACAAATTTAAGTACTTAACAAATTTAACAAATCTAACGTAAAATAAATCTAACAAATCTAATTACTTAACAAATTTAACAAATCTAATTACTTAACAAATTTAACAAATCTAAATTAATCTAACATGAAACTAAATTTACTCTACAAAAATAAATCTAGCATAAACTAAATTTACTCTACAAAAATAAATTAATCTAACATGAAATAAATGTAACCTTTAAATCTCGAGGAAAAATCTTGCGGGAGGTGCCGAACTTTCGTAATTCCGATACCTTCGTAATTCCGTTTGCGTATTTGTAGAATGAATTAAATTTACAACTATATTTTTTTCAAACAATAAATTTAAAAACTGAAAATAGTAAAATTTTAGATTGAGAGAATGAGATTATGAGAGATTGAGAGATTGAGAGAATGAGAGGGTGTGAAAATATTGAGAGGAAGAGGGGTGAATATATAGAGTTTTGATTGGAGGGAGAATAATATTTGAAATTTAATAAATCCGAAAAAAAAAACAGAATTGACGGGTGGGACCCACCCGTACAGGACAGAAATGACAGGTGGGTCCCACCCGGTTTGACTGATTTGAACCAAAACTGTAGAACGGCTCAATATATTAACATAGCAGGTTTAGCTTCATGCAGCGCAATAATCATATGCAGTTCTGTACTCCGTGCGCTGCCTGTAGCCAAAACTGCTCTGTTAAAAGCGTAACCCTGTCGCCAGTGGGGGGAAAAAATTTGAAATAAAGGTACGGCGGGTAGCGGGCACGGGCACGGGACGGGTAGCGGGCACGGGCACGGGTACGGGTAGCGGGCACGGGTTACCGGGTGCGGGTACACGGGTAACGGGCACGGGTACGGCGGGTACGGGTACACCCGGGTTTGTTTCCAAAAATAGCCGCCATGCCCGTTTGAGACTCGTACCCGTGTACCCGTTTACCCGGATATACCCGGGCACGGGTACGGGTACCCCGGACACCGAGCACGGGCGGACCGGGTTCGGGCAGCCCGTTAGGGGCACTGTCAAACCACTAGGTACAACTCAATATTACACTTCCAAATCCTCTTTTAATTAAGATAAATTTATATGTATATTCTTTTAAATAAAATTAAAATATATATATTTGTCTCCATAATTTTATATGTTATATCTACTCGTCTTAACCCGAAAAAATTCTCATATTTATCGTCTAAACCGTTTTATTACTCCTATAAGCAGGGTACATTTGATATTTCTTCAAATTAAATTATTTTAAAGAGAAATAACATATAATGTTAAGTTTTGGAGGGTGATCAGTGTTATAAATAACTAGCTATAGTTGGGTTATAGTTTTTTCGGACCATCTAAGCTATGGGATTAAATTGTGCTAATTCAACTTTAACTGCTACGCTACATAGTTTTTTTTTTTTTTTGCAATTTACACGGGCTTATGTTCCTATTTGTGATTTACAAGTGATGATACATGGTCCGCTATACTAGGTATGCTAAACCGAACTTTGTGCTTCTATTCCTATTTGTGATTTAGTCTCTCCTTCTAAATCAAAAAATACTCAAATATTAATTTTTTCCATTTTCTTGCTTTTTGTCTAGTATCTACTTGTAAATTATTGCCCTTCGTTTCAATTGAAAACTGATTTAGATTATTATAATATGTAAAATGATCAAATAGATATTGACTTCGTTTCACTTGTAAAATAATAATATGAAGTATGAACTATTAAATAATGTTGACAATTAGTTGTCATTTGGTTGTTACCCCGATTCTCCAATGTTGATAATGTTGATAATTAGTACAAATATAGAATATCATTTTTAAAAAGAAAAAAAAAAACGCTATGTACGATAGCTACGCTATTCGCGATAGCTTTTTTTTAACCTCTCCTTGATGCGATAATCGCTATTTAAAACTTGAGGGTTATACATAAAGTAATGTCTTAATTAAATTAAAATTGTAACTCCAGAAATTAAGTGAGGTTAAATTAGTCAATATATTAAGTGAGGTCAATTGACAATTTGACAATGTAAGCCTCTCACTTCTAAATATTAATAAATAATTCTTCATTTGAATTTCAAACATATATGCCACCTTCCATGTATATAACATTATCTATTAAACCAAAACTGTATCCTTCATTACAACTTTAGTTTCAGTTCTATTAATAATGCTTTGTTCGGCTAATAAAATAAGGGGCAAGAGTTCCATTTATATATCTATCAGAAAAGATGATCCTAATCGTTTCATTTTCAAAGAAATTAGATTTTGTTGTACTCCAGAAAGAAAAAAGAAAAAAGAAACATATATAACAAAATAATTAATACGGGAATTTTTATTAATTCCATTTCAAAAAAAAAAAAAATCAAAACACCACTAAATTGGGGAATACAAAAAATACCAGGGTCTCCAATTCAATCTGCATGCGGCCCCATACTTGAAGGGTCTTCAATTTAATCTACGACCCTGATATTTTTCGAATTTTTCATAATTTGTGGGTTTTTTTTAAAGTGGTATAAATAAAAATTTCGGTTAATACCGAAATTTTTATTAATACCGGAATCAATCTGCTTCACTGGTCACTGTGGTCCATACCATATCCCGTTGAAGCTTGATGAACCAAGATTGGATCACTCAACAGTCTTTTATTTAATGCTACCGATCGAGAGATTAATAATTTGCTCACTGTTAACGACTCACGAGGTAAGGAATGTTACAGCGACAAATTAGGCTCTCAATCATGCATTTATAGTTTCCTCGATGCTGACAGCGGAATAATGTCAATTTTTTATAATATTTTTTTCTTATGGTTGACAATCTGCCAACAAATATATTGATAACAAAAAAAGTTTAATTGGAAAGCTCTAATTAACTCTATCCTTGTATTAACTCAAAAGAAAATCTTTTGAATTAATGCATCTCGACTATTCGATCTGTTTTAAAATTCGTACGGACTAGATCTGCACTAATATTAAAGGACTCCCTATGTTATAAGCAGGAGCCAGATGGACTCTGTTTAAAATCAGACGGTTGAGATTCATTAACTCAAAAGATTTCTTAATGCAGAGGATACGCATTTATCTCCTCCGCACTCTCTACAATATTTTTTATAATATTTTAAAGATGAAATAAGAAATTTAAGAAAATATAGACAAACTATTTATATGATTCGAATTTTATATAATTTGAACAACATTAGACATGGATACTCCATAAAAATGTGAAGCCTCAAGTCTCTTAGTTATCTCACATCATCTCTATTCTCATCCGTCCATTTTTATTTTGTCTTTTTATTTATTTTGATCGGATGGCTCATGTATCTTGCTTCTTTCGCTTTATTTATGAGAAATGTGTTTGATTTTTCTAAGTTATAATACAATTCTTAAGAAGTTACAACTCTAATAAGGTTGTTTACCTTTCAATTTTCATACATTTTCATAAAAATGAGACGTGTCAAACAATTTTATTAGTTTAGAAAGGAAATGTACATAAAATTTCATCAATAATTGGTAGTGACGGGAGAGATGGGAGAAAAGAAAAGATTTTGATCAGATATTCATATTCATGTTAGAGCATCTTCATCGGTGAAATTGACTTACAATTTCAAACAGCTGCAACTAGCTGTCAAGATGATTAACTTGAAATGAAATAATTTTCATTTCACAAACACTACATTGTTGAAATCAACTTGAAATTGTTAAGATCATCATATCAGCGATGTCACTTCATTTTTTTCGAACCTCTTTCTTCTAAAAGGGCTCCGCATCCGTGAAAGAGAAAATGAAATTGCTAGCGGAGCCTTTCCAATCGCAAACTAGAATTTTGCAATTCCATTTACAATACAATGTATCGGAGATACTCTTAGATTCCATATGTTCAATGCAAGTTTGTACGAATCTTAAAGTGGTTCATCTTATATTCTAAAAAGTCCGAAATTGTTATGGTTAATTTTGAATATATATTGAACTTCAGTGGATGAAATGGAAAATTCAGAGTTCAGGATCTAAAATGGATTTGATAATATTTACTCAAAAAATAAGAGAACAAATTATAATAGTTCGTTTAACGGAAATAAAAATACACTCATATGTACAGTGTATTTGTATTTGTATATATTGATTTTTTTTTTTACCGAAAATAGGCTGATATTCATTTTGTATAGATTTGCTCTCAAGTAGTATGTATATTTACTCTGATCTCCAGAGATCTTTTTTTATTTGTTTGAATTAGCAGTTTCTGAAAATGTTAAATGTTGTGAATCTTGGTATGCTATTTTCTTAAAAGATGAAAATATAAATTTTTTGAACACATCTTCTCGGACTCAATTTTTTTATAATATTATTTGGTTTGACCGTAAGTCCGTAACTCGGAATTTCCCTTTTTCACGAATTTTTTTTTTTCTCAAGGAAACCTTTTCCCGTATTCACAGGTTTTCTGCTGAAAAAAGAAAATTCAAGAAACTGACAGTTCCACGTGGCGACCCCTACACTTCCCCTGAAATTACGACATATATAGACGACCTACTCCCATTACAAAAAAATTTACTAAATTAAACCCATAATTGAAAAATTAGAAACTATAATCAATAACTAATCCCTTTCTCGCCACTCTCTCGCGCCTCGTGCTTCGTCTCATTCCCCATTTCCATTCTTCGTTTTGTCTTCCCAAAAGAGACCTTGAGATCGGCGGTGCAACCCATTTCTCGAATTCGAATCCCCTGAAGTAACTCAAAGTTTGATTTTTTATTAGAACCGTCCGATGAGAAAATGCACGAATATTAAAGATCCCGTGAATTCTAACTCGAACCGGATTAGCCTGATCAGACGGTTTGGTTCTAAACTAAAAAATTGAGTTACTTTAGAGTCTGAGCCGACCATTCTCTCGCTATACTAGAAAATAACCTTATTTTAATAATAAAAAAAATTGTATATCAGTTTCTTTCCTTTCCTTCGCTCTATAAATAACTCGAAGTCTCGAACCCACCTCTTCCCTCCAATTCCAGATCATACAATAAAACCAATCCCAAATAGATAGAGAGAAGAAAATACGATCGAGAACAATGCCATAGATTTATCTTCCATGGCGTGTGTCCGTTTGAAGCAAGAAGCAATATGTCACCGTCTCGGGGAATGTATTAGCACCTCCGGCGACGACGATCGCCGGAGGTGGAGGTCGGACCTTGGTGGGGACGACGCAGCCGAGACTTCAGCAGCTGTCCGGCGACAGTCCTCGTGTCTTAAGCAGATGGGTAGCGCGTGAGACAATCACAGCCACTCTCGATGATCGCCGCCGTCGGGAGGCGGAGCTGGTGGCGCTCGCTGAACTCCACACCGCCTCCATTCTCCAGCGATGGCGTGAACTGGAGGAGGAGAGTCGCGCTGAAGTCAGCAATGGAAGGTGGAGTCGGGAGCACTCGCCTGAAACCAATGGCGGTGATGTGGAAAGGGAAAGAGTTAGACAGATTGTAGGGATGATGGATTCACCAGAAAGACATGGCACAATCAGAGACGAGAGGTCGAGAGGAGAATGGTTAGGAGAGATGGAGAGGGAAAGAGTAAGGGTTGTGAGGGAACGGGTGTGGATGGCGAGTCAAGGGGAGGGGAGAGTGCAACGGAGGAGAGGCGAAAGAGAAAGAGAAACTGGAGGTGGAACTGGAGAGGTGCCAAGGTTGAGAGGGAGACAAGCAAGAGATGACGTCATCATGAGGATGACAAGAGAGAGGCAGAGAGAGCTTCAAGGGCTGTCAGAGCACCGCGCTGTCTCTGATTTTGCGTATCGGAATCGAATCCATGTTAGTGTAGTATGCTCTGTTTTTTTCTTTTGCATATTTGGTTAATTGTATTGTTGTAGTTTTAAAAGAGTAGATAATCTAGTCGGCGCATTGGCACCTAGTTTTTTTTATTTATTATTTTGCTTACATTATACTTGGTTTGACTTTGGTTAATTCTACAAGTCAATGGATTTATTAGGGAAGTCTAATGTTGACCCCAGTCAAAGGGTCTCAATGCCAAGAGAGTAGGTTATTAAAAAGAAAATATTAAGAGATAATGCTTGAGATACAGTATATGATTTTCTACTGCAGTTAGATCTGCTTGACTGCTTCCAGTAGAAGCATCATGACATTACCCAAGAGCAGCATGCAAATGAAAATTATCCCTGACTGATCCCTGTTATTTGGCGTGCTGATCCATAGAGTTCAATTTAGATCACATGGTTTCCGATCCCATGATACCTTCTTCTAATATTCAATTATGACAGTGAATAGGGACCCCGTTTTAGTGCTGCTCCACAGAATTTTTTTTATTTTGAACATATTGATGCAGTCAATAGGGACCTCATTTTGGTGCATCTTTCAAAGATTAATCAATTAATTAAACGCTAAACTAAGTTTATTCATTTCTATTTTTGTAGTTGTTCCTTAGGGGTAGGTTTTTACGGAGATCAATTGATGATGAGAGGCCTCAGTCTTTGGCTGAAACAGAGCTTGGTTTGATTACGCAACGGCATTCCGTCTCTGGTTTGAGGTACAATTAATTCTCTTTGTATTGCTCTATGTTTGGAAATTTCTGTAAAGATTGAAACACAGAAAGCAATTTCATGTTTCAACCCACATTGCAGTTACTCTTTATTAAGTTGTGACAAGACTTGATTTTGAACTAGGGAAGGGTTCAGCTTCAGAAGAGAGAGCGATTTCATGATTCATGCAAGTTCAGGACTTGGTAGTAACGATACCAGTGATGAGCCGATAAGTATCTTTCGAAGCAATTCTCAAGATTCCATAATGGAAATGTCAAGCAATGACCACGACCAGTCCGAAACAGATGCACACAATCTAGTAGTAAATCAATCGATACTAACAAATGATACTATCGAGACTGAAAGAAACATAATAGATGCTAGCAATGAACAGAGTTTGACTGCTCACGAAGAAAGCGAAGTGGAAGAACATACAAACTCTCAACAAAGGGTTGAAGAAGAAACTGATATTAGCTGGGAACTAGTTGACAATGGAGAAACGAACCTCGCCGAAAATATCGAGGAATGGTCGCAAAATGCATTTGAAGATACTGCAGAGAGCTGGCACAATCTGGTTTCGCATCATATACCGGGCCCGCATCTGGATTCTGGCAGAAGAACTAACAACTTTAGTCAAATTGACGATGATAGCACTTACGGAATAGAGATAAGGGAGCTTTTAAGCAGGTATTTTCGCTTTTCAAATTAATTCATTGTTTTTAATTTCAAGCCTATTTATGAAAGATATCTCCGTGTCGCTGCTGTACAGGAACAATTTCAAAAAATTTCATGCACACCTGCACTTATCTTGTTTCTTGTTTGATGAGGAGGGGTGTCCATGGGTATGGCATATGTTGTATAGAGGTGCTTCAAACGCATAGAATTAACTTACCCATATACGAAGTTTACATGCTAAGCATTAACCTTATATGTACCCAGCCTTACGTGTTAAGATTAATGAGTGATATATGGATAAGGAGATTCTTTTAATTACATATCAATCTACGGAATATATGATTTACTATATTAAATTAGTCATTAGTGGACATTGGTGTACTTAATTTGTGTTTATAACATTTTATATTTTTTAACACTTTCAGGCGTAGTGTTTCAACTCTTCTTAGCAGTAACTTTCGGGAAAGCTTAGACCAGCTTATACAGTCCTATGCACAAAGGCAAGAAAACACTCCCTTCGATTGGGATCTTGAGGAAGCAGTTTCTCCTGCCACCTCACCAGAGCAGGGGCAAACTCAAGAGAGGAATAACACTACAAATGAACTTTATATTGATGAGGATTTGAGATCGCCGGTTAATTTACCACCTCCACCTGTTCCCCCGGAACCTCTCTGGAGGTCTAACCTGATTACTGGGGGCTGGACTCGTCAAACCGCTCATCAGCCTGAGATTGTAAGTAACCCATCAAATTATGTTATGTTTATTTAGTACTCCATTGATTGTATCTCTGATTTCATCTTGCATTTCTATGCTAGGGGTAATAGAGTTTCCTTTTTATTTTTTGTTTTTCCTATTTTGGTGCTGAATTACAAAACTAAGGGTTAATAAGGTTAAGTTGGGAAGAGTTGATCAATACAACAGCTAATTGAGGATTAAATCGGATAAAAAATGAGTAACAGTTGCACAACATCTTCCTTTTCATGATAATTACTAGTAGTGCATCTTGCATATTAGTGCATTGCATGGTATCGAAATCAAATTCCTTTAGATTGTACGAATTATTGATGCTTTAATATGTTGTTTTCCATTATATTTATCCTTGTTTGCCGGATGTGTGTAGGATTGGGATATTGTGAATGTTTTGCGGGAAGAAATGACCCGTCTTCAAGAGGGAATGGGTAACTTGCAACAGATGCTAGAGGCATGCATGGAGATGCAACTGGAGGTTCAGCGCTCTGTCAGACAAGAAGTCTCTGCTGCTCTGAATCGGTCTCTTGGATACACAGGTAATTTTTCATTACATGTACACATACCAGCAATTTTGTACAATCTTTGATTTAGATCAACAATTCAAAGCTACAACCATATTTATCCAAAAAAAAAGAGGGCTGTCCACATATGAAATTGACTTTTAACTTGGTACGGAGATAATTGAATTTAAGAATTTTTTTCTGATGATAACAGAAATGGAGGGAGAGACCACAAGTTATGGATCAAAATGGAGCCATGTAAGGAAGGGTACCTGCTGCGTCTGCTGTGATAGCCACATTGACTCTCTACTTTATAGGTCTGTTTTATGTGCTCTCTTCACAGTTTTATTATCATCATTTTCAAGGGTTCTGTCCCCATGTTTTTTTCTGGTAAAAAGAAAAATATTATCCATTTTCTACTTTTTGTGTTGCTTAATAGGTGTGGGCACATGTGCACCTGCACCAAATGTGCTAACGAGCTAGCTCGATGTGGTGACAAGTGTCCACTTTGCCGTGCACCCATTGTGGAGGTGATTCGAGCGTACTCCATACTTTAACCAGCTAGATTGAGTTAGTAACAGGCATTAAGTCACGGATGTATGTTAGGTTACTTAGTTATCTGTCGCTACTGGTACGATTAATTCTCAGGTAATCAGTGATGCAAAGAGAACCTCAAGGCCCTGATTTTTGTGCTAGTTGTAATTTTAGAGGCGCTCTATTTTGGGCCTTCCATTTTGTATCATAATTTTATCACTCAATAATGAATAATAAGTGTACTCTCCCTGTTATTGTCATATACTGTGATCTATTAAGCAGTGACAATAAATTCTGGCCACCAAAAATTAAACTTTTTAATACATTGTGCTGCCTGTTCTTCTGATTTCTGCAAATAGTAAATTATTGAGGGGTTTGGGATGCTTCAAATTTTTTTTTTATAAAAAGTACAAAACTTATTAGGAAGCTAAAGTACATTATACTGGAATAAAACCCTTACACTCTAGAAAGCCCTAAGAATTATTTGGCAGTCACGGAATTTTATGCGAAAACTCTTTTTAATTCACAGAAAATCAGGCATGACAATATCCAGCAATAAATTTGGGATAATGCAGAAAAGAATATTATTGAGATGTACCGCAGTCCGCAGGTACATGTTTAGAAAATTCTATTTTATTTTTAAAAAATCGTATATGAATTCTGAATTTCTTACATATAGTTATGTATGCACACCAATCTGGCATAATATTCGTCTAGATTCATTTTGATGCATTTTATAATTTCATGGTAATTTTTTTTTAAGTGATAAAGAAGATCCACAAACTTTCTATGATATTGTGTAGTTGAAATCAAAACTTGAAATCAAGACCTTTTATGATACCACCTAATTAAGTTTCTGGATGGGTTCAAAGTTATGTGGTCTTTGACTAAGCTTGATGTTCGAATTAAAAGTTCCAAAAACTATGTGTATTTTATGTGACGTACAAACGAAAAGGTACAACGAATGCAACCATAAAGATTCGCAAACAAAGAGAACAAAGCATTCTCGAGTCTTAAAGTGATAGCGAACCATAATGGACACATTACAAAGCCTAACCAGACAGATAATTATTATTTTAGTTATCTTTCATTTTCTACTAGTTGTCTTTCAGCTTTTATTAGTTGTCTTTTATGTTCTATCGATTGTCTTTTGTTTACTACATGTTGTATTATATCTTCTTCTAGTTGTATTTTATATTTTTCTAGTAATCTTTCTTCTTATACTGGTTATATTTCATCTTCTTATAGTATATCATATTTTTCTAGTTATATTTTGTCTTTTTTAGTTGTCTTTAATATTATACTGGTTGTCTTTCATGTTCTACTGATTGTCTTTCACATTCTTCTAGTTGTCTTTTACCTTATACTAGTTGTCTTTCATCTTCTACTTATTTATATCTACTCGCTGTATTTCATCTTCTTCTAGTTGTCTTTCGTCTTGTACTGGTTGTCTTTCAAGTTTTACTTGTTGTCTTTCATCTTCTTTTAGTTATTTTTAACCTTCTACAAGTTGTCTTTCATCTTTTCTAGTTATATTTCATTTTCTACTGGTTGTCTTTCATGTTCTACTGATTGTCTTTCGTCTACTACAGCTTGTATTTCATCTTCTTCAAGTTATATTTCATATTATTCTATTTGTATTTCATCTTCTTCTAGTTGTCTTTCACTCTTGTACTGGTCGTCTTTCATGTTCTACTGGTTGTCTTTCATCTTCTACTAGTTGACTTTCATCTTCTACTAGTTGTCTACTAGTTATATTTTATCTTCTTCTAATTGTATTTCATCTTGTACTGATTACTTTTCATCTTCTTCTAATTGTCTTTCACCTTCTACTAGTTGTCTTTTATCTTCTTATGATTGTCTTTCATGAACTAGTAGTTGTCTTTCATGTTTAACATTATGACTTTCATCTTCTTCTAGTTGTATTTCATCGTCTTTTAGTTGTCTTTCATATTTTACTAGTTGTCTTTCAAGTTTTACTAGTAGTCTTTCATCATCTTCTAATTATTTTTTACCTTCCACTAGTTGTCATTAATTTTCTTTTAGTTGTCTTTCATGTTCTACTGATAGTCTTTCGTTACTAACATGATGTATTTCATCTTCTTCTAGTTGTATTTCATATTATTCTAGTTGTATTTCATCTTATTCTAATTGTCATGCTCATTGTACTAGTTGTCTTTCTTGTTCTACTAGGTCTTTCATCTTCTACTAGTTGTCTACTGGTTGTCTTTCATATTCTTCTAGTTGTCATTTATCTTGTATTGGTTGTCTTTCATTTTCTTATAGTTGTTTTTCACTTTCTACTAGTTGTATTTCAACTTCTGCTGGTTGTCTTTCAGCTTTTACTAGTTATCTTTCATGTTCTACGGTTGTCTTTCATCTTCTACCGGTTCTCTTTCGTCTACTACAGGTTGTAGTACATCTTATTCTAGTTGTCTTTCACCATGTATTGGTTATCTTTTATGTTCTACTGGTTGTCTTTCATCTTCTACTAATTGTCTTTCATCTTCTACTAGTTGTCTACTGGTTATATTTCATCTTTTTCTAGTTGTTTTTCATCTTTTACTGGTTATTTTTCATATTCTTCTAATTGTCTTTCACCTTCTACTTGTCTTTCATCTTCTTATGGTTGTCTTTCATGATCTATTGGTTGTCTTCCATGCTCAACATGTTGTCTTTCGTCTTCTTCTAGTTGAATTTCATCTTCTTCTAATTGTCATTTATCTTGTACTAGTTGAATTTCATTTTCTTCTAGTTGTCTTTCACTTTCTACTAGTTGTCTTTCATCTTTTACTTGTTGTCTTTCATGTTGTACTGGTTGTATTTCATGTTCTACTGGTTATCTTTCGTCTACTACAGGTTATATTTCATCTTCTTCCGTTTTATTTCTTATCTTCTAGTTGTATTTCATCTTCTTCTAGTAGTCTTTAACCTTGTAATGGTTCTCTTTCATGTTATACTAGTTGTCTTTTATCTTATACTGGTTGTCTTTTATCTTCTTCTAGTTGTCTTTCACCTTCTAGTAGTTGTCTTTCATATTCTTCTAGTTGTCTTTCAGGTTCTACTTATTATTTTCGTCTACTACATGTTGTATTTCATCTTCTTCTAGTTGTATTTCATTTTTTAGTGGTTGTCTTTCATGTTCTACTGGTTGTCTTACGTCTACTACAGGTTATATTTCACCTTCTTCTAGTTCTATTTCGTATTATTCTAGTTGTATATTATCTTCTTCTAGTTGTCTTTGACCTTGCATTGGTAAGATTTTATTTTCTACTAGTTGTCTTTCATCTTCTACCAGTCTACTGGTTGTCTTTAATCATCTTCTGATTGTATTTCATCATTTTCTAGTTGTCCATTATCTTGTTACTGATTGTCTTTCATCTTCTTCTATTATTTTTCACATTTTACTAGTTGTCTTTAATCTTCTTCTAGTTATCTTTCATGTTCTACTGGTTGTCTTTCGTTTACTACATATTGTATTTCATATTATTCTAGTTACATTTGATATTATTATAGTTGTATTTCATTTTCTTCTAGTTGTCTAGCACCTTATAGTGATTTTCTTTCTTGTTCTGCTAGTTGGTTTTTTATCTTCTAATAGTTGTCTAAATTAGAATGACTTGATTTTATTTTATTTAAAAAATATTTTATTGAGGATACTTGAAAGGAAGCTAACCATAAAAAGGAAGAACAACCCAAAAACACGAAACAATTCCGAAAACAATAATCAATAAATGAAAAGGCCAATAACAGATATGATGTTAATGCTGCTATTGGCATTGTAATGCAGATTATGTTCAGACAAATCTGCTATTGCCTCGAATTATTGACTGGTGCGGGATTAGTTCACAATAATACCGTGAGATGGAGAATCCGACAATAATTTTATAAAATATTTATTATATGCAGTCCTCTAGTTTCTCACGCTTAACTACGATTGCTTTTTGTCATTTTATTAAAAAAAAAAAAAAAAGCTGAATAAATTGAATGTGCATTAACGCAATAGTAGAATGTATATTTTAGGAGGTTTTAGAAACAAGTGCGAAAGATCAAGATATTTGTTGACAGCGAAACTGTGTTCCAAAGGGGTCAACAGATACCATCAGTATCTATCGTGATAATAAAAAAAAATATTTATTTTAATTCGTATCCGATAAGTTAACGAAAAAAAATATTTTTATCTATTTTTCTAAAATAATAGGAGTCGGATAAATATAGATAATAAAGTGTCATTGACATTCCAATTTTTTACTTTCCATAAAATAATTTTCAAAACAAGAAAAAAGAAAAAGAAAAATGCACATATCGTATTCTCAGAGGATGTGCACTTGCGCATTCAAATACAATACAGATAAACGGGTAAACGATACCCGATATGCTCATGCCTGTTAAAAATTATGTATTAATTAATAGGCAAGTGTACATCAATATTATATGCAAATGCGCATGAGCATAATATATAGGCAAGTGCGCATCGGTACAATAAGCAAGTATTCTTAAAGGATGAGTTCATGGACGTGGTCATGGCATAAATTTTTCCTTTAATTTTGTGCTGTATAGTCGTACGTTTCATATCAACATACACATCCTTACAGTCGTATCTCAGATAAATTATTCCACATTCTGTTGAGTCATGTTATCTCAAATAAATTGTTCTTGCCATAGCAAAATAAGGTGAACTGATAATCAGCATCACATTTCCTATATTATAAATATGATATGTTAGCTACATTTTTTAGGCTTCTCAAGTGAAGTGAGATGGCAGTGACACCAACAACGGGTAGGTAATAGGCAAACAATATACCTACACAATTTATAAAACAATAAGCAAATCTAACATGATACATATACACTTGGAGACGTAAATTCACATACAGTTTGCTATGCATAAAGTTTTGCTTACTCGGACGACTGAAAACATGCACAGCCTCAGAGAAGCTACCGGCCTTAGAAGACAATGCTGCATGTGCAACTCTCCTTTTTCTCTGAAAGTCTAAAACAATGCCAAAAAATCATCCTCTTCCTTTGGTTTGCGCTTCATATAATCCTCTCTATATTCTACTTTGTAATACGTGCTTGATTAGTTTCACTGCAAATTAATGAAGATACCATGAAAGTCATTTCTAAAGTTTAACCATAGATCCCCTAAGTTTCAATAAAATAACATGCTACAGGTCAAATGTGAAATTAAGTGATACCGCGAGATGGAATGTAAAATGAAGAGTATACAATCTATACCAAGTACTAACAAGGGTGGTATTTCTTTCTTACTTCAGTGTCAGAGCTGCTCTTGGTAAACTTTCCTCGGACTCAAATTCATATACAAGCCCTGCATATAAAGATAAAATTCAAACTCTAATAAGGAGTCAACTTGAAAAGGATAAACTTCCAAGTACTTTAATTGTTTACAATATAAAGTAACTGGGAAAATTATTATTGAAATTGACTTGCATACAATTTCAACAAAAACACTCAACAGTACTAACATCTGAATTATATTTAATCACTAGAGGGAAATGGAAGAAAAATGGAATACAACCCCTAAGCCTATAAATTGAATTGTATCGTGTTAACTTTTCAATATTTTCGAGCTGAAATTTTTTGCAATTTCTTACAAGATGCTATTCACCGAATATGTGGAAATTTATGTCACAGTACAGTCATGGAAAAAGAGAAAACTACGCACTTGGTTTTGTGTTGGCCAAACTGTGCTCTATCACAAGACTAAAATAACTAAATGAAAATTTAGATAACACAATCCCAAACACTCATCGAGCGGAATATGCCTATTTTTAATTAAAAAAAAAAAGATGACAATTTACAAATACCCAAACCTGGCCTGAGCGGATTTAAATAGCAAGAATGCTACAACAACCTAAATAGCCTAATTAACTAAGTGGAGTACTTTAATTTTTAAAATAATGTTTCGCTATTTGCTCCAATGTCAAAAACAGTAGCATCAATGTACTTACATTTGTTGTATGAATAGTTGCACCAGTAGTCATGCTGATCTTTTGATCAGGTACTAGCTGGAATTCAATTTTCTGCAAAACAACTGCAAGTGCTACAATCGCTTCTAGCAATGCAAATTGATCCCCAACACATTTTCGAGGCCCACCACTGAAAGGAATAAATCTGTGACAAAAGAAAAGATGTGACAAAATGCCACTAAATTACATAATATGTAGAGAAGTAATTATTTAAGGATACTCTCAAGAAGAGACGCGCCATTAACAGGTAAGCTATTGTTAACATGAGTGCTTGTTATACTTAAAATGTTTGTAAAGAAAAAAATTATAATTTAAACTCTGAGGTCAGCAACTGGTAAATCTCTTCATCTAGAATAAATTACTAAATATCAACCATATAAAAAATTCCAACCTGAAATCTGTGTTGGATTCATTTGGAATAGGCCCTTCTAAGTCGAACCTCTCAGGAACAAACTCATCTGCTCGATCCCAAACCTTCAACATAACCCAAATAAATTAAATCTAGGGGTTTGAGAAATAAAAAAATGGAGTAGCTTATGAACCTAATGCAGGTTACCTGAGGCGACCGGTGTATGTTGTAGACTGAAATCATGATATCTTGACCAGAATTAACTTTATAATTTCCTGGAAGCACATCATCTACCTGTGCCCGTCTTATTAGCACCTAAATTCAAATTTTGAACAGTGGTATTAGTAACATAAGATAATTCTGCTAATAGTACTAAATCCTTGGTAAGATTTGCAGTCGGCAAAACTAAAAAAATGAACCAAATAACCAACTTGTGAATGTGAACCTAATATTTGCAACAAGACGAGCACCAGAGCTGATACCAACTTGCAACTAAAATGACCCGCAGTTACAACTGAACCCAATTTGCGCTAAACACCAAGACCTAAGTGGTCTGAAGCCCCAATTTAATATTAACCAGATCTAAACCCAAAATATAAATCTCAACTGCAATGTCAAATAGAAATTGTCTGGGTTTAAACATAAAATACCACCTAACGCAAACCCAAACTGTAACAAACCATTACCAAAACTGACATATACCCAAAACGAGCCCAAAACACACCATAATATGACCTGAACATCTGAAAACTGCATGAATGTGAGTTGTCAGAAATAAATGACAAGCAACTTTATACTGCTACAAAACTTCTCTTTTACTTGCCATGAACTCATGAACCCGATACTGGCCCAAGTGTTTGTCATTGCTAGTTTAGATGATAAAGTACAAAGAAGAGCGGGAGAAGTACTGGAGGATGGGGATATAGGCGCATAGACTCATTTATACATCGCATCAAATACTTGAGATTTTTCACATCTTCATATCTTGGGACTCTACCTTGGAGAACCAGATCAACCTCTTCTTGGGCCTTCCTCAGAGTTTCTGGATTCTACAAACATCGCCAGATATCAGATGGTTGAACTATTTTAACAATGATCATCAAATTCATAATGCTTGAATTCACACTGACATATACACCTTGGTTAATAGATACAACGTCCATGTCAAAACAGAGCCAGTGGTTTCGTGACCAGCAACCAACATTGATAGGAGGTCATCTCTCAGTTGAACACTGGAAACCTAAATGAAACAACGAGACCAAATAATGCAAATCAGCAAAGATGATGAGAAATTGTGTTGTTATGAGAAATTTGTTTTGTAAAAAGGCATTATCAGAAGCTATAAATTAACTTTTTATTCGCAATGTAGTCATATGAAAACTACTAAGCATAAACAGATACACATGGCCGTGTTTGGTTATGGAGAACAGCAGGTGGATGTTTACTCCACACTTAAGCCGCCAAAAGAGGAGTAAGATGGAGTAAAGGGAATAAGAGGTGAGTTAATCCTAAAAGTTACTCCACCTCTCCAGACAGATTAACTTACTCTACACTTACTCCATCTATTCCATCTATTCCATCTATTGGACCCACTGTCATAGACAGATGTTCATTTTCCAACATCTTACTCCTCCAGGCGGATTAATTTAAGACATGGCTTAAAATGCCAAACCAGGTGTAAAATAAGATGGAGTAAGCAATTTAATCCTCATTAGCTTTACTCCACAACCAAACATGACACAAAAGAAAAGTCATCATTGGAAGAAATTTCAGAAAAACAATGGATAACCAACAGAGATACTAACAAAAGCAAACGATGATATCATAACTTTCTAAGTATTTTGAAAGACCTCTTCGCGGCTAGCTAATAGAAATCGAAGGATGCTTGGATCAGCCTCGTTTACATATTCTTCCCCTTCAATTTGTTCATTTTCAGCTTCCACTATTTCTTTGCATTTCTTTATCAGCTCCTCTACTGTTTCTCGTATTATCCTAACAGCTCTCTCTGCCTTTATTTGTCTCGGTATAATCTTGCAAAGGAGACTTATCTAACATAAGAGAGAAAAAATGAGACAGTTACTTTTCATGTTTTTGGTCATTTAAACCAAAATAAAGAAAAAGAAAAAAGAAAAGTCAAATCAGTGCAGGGAATTGATAATGAAAAATCTAACTACAATATTAACACACCTTCCAGTATGGTAAAATATCAGTAGCGCGAAGCTCAGTTTCCTTCAGTGCTGAGTAAACAGCATCAATAACTGGGCTGTCAGAAGTTAGCGAGTCAAAATTGTAGTTGAATAATGACAAACCAATTACATCAAGCGTTAGCTGAGAGAATTTTGCTTCCATATTTACAGGCTTCCCAGACAACGCATATGGATTAAGTTTCTCTACTAATCTCTCAGCACATTTGGCAAATACTTTTTCAACCATCACTGATAGAAATCTCTTATGCAGTGATGGAACAACTGCCCTTCTTCTTATCTGTGTAATTGAAAAAACTATCAAAATAATTACCTACACATGTAAAACAATTGATGGTAGATACTAAATGTGTATAGAACAATAAAATTGTCCAAATTATTGAATGTATTAAGCTTGGACTGGACTAGAATTAAAGAAAACCATAATGTGCTATTGCCAACTTGCAGGATCAGCCACTGTGATCCTAAACTGATTTGGTTATGAACAAATTACTTGGAAAATTCAGAAACCACTAAGATAACAATTGAAATAAATATTGACCACATATTCAGTTTCTTCTTTGGGAATACATATGATGACTGGTACAACAAGTGCTGATTTTTATAATGGAGCATCAATGTTTGGTAGTCGTGAACAATTATCATGTGTATGAGCATCCATGTACTAAACATCTAGGCAAATTCATAATTCTTAAAAGCTAACAGATTACAAACAAAAAAAGACACAGATAATAGAATAGAGAAAATAAAGACAAAATTCATATACCGTCCAGAGCGAACCTTCAGCTATGGCGAACCCTGAGCCGAATAGAAACTCTGACACCTCTGACACAAGGCCCTTTGCATATATACTCCCGTAATTTCTCAAGACATGCTTTGCAACAGCAGGGTCGCTCACGATCACGAAATTCCGGGGCCCAGCTGCCAGTCGGTACACCGGGCCGTTCTCCATCATCCACTTGTACAAGGGCAGGAAGAGGGCCCCACCAAGCAGGTCCGACACGTCATCCAGCTTGGCATTGGCGATTGGGATGCCCGAGTCGTCGCGCGGAGAGATAGTTCGAGTCAGCGAGGTGAGCCAGTCCGGGCTGACCCATGAACCGCCAGTTCCTTTATTTTTGTCGAGAGAGGCAGTGGCGACGAGGCTCCTGTGGGGTTTATATAAGCGGCGAGGTGAAATTGACGGTGCAACACGAGGGGGAAGAGGTACAGGCAAGAGAGTAGCCATGGCGACTTGGCGAGTGGAGAGTGATGGCTCGAGTCTTGAGAGGTATAATTTAACAGAGAACGAATGATCGGGATGAGGTGAGACCGCGAGCGAGCCAGCGAGGTGAATTCAGATCTAACCGGGTTCCTCGCGGATCTGAGGATCCCAAAAGTAAAACTCATTTTTTTTAGTTTAGATCCGTACCGCCCGATCTGTTCTGGCAAGGACCCCTGCATAGAGCGGGAAAAACGTGCCATGCCGTGCCGTGCCGTGACTAACACGATGTGATTTTGGTCTCGTGCCGTGCCGTGCCGTGATCAAGTTAATTTTTCACGTGCCGTGCCGTGCCGTGACTAAAATGTCAAGGGGTGGTCACGGCACGCGAATGGTCACGCCGTGCCTAAACGTACTGTGACCCGCGTGACTCGCGTGACCATTTAATCATAATTTAAGTTAATTTATTCAAGATTCACCATTAAATCAATATCTAATGGTACTAATTACACGTGACTCGCGTGACTACGTGTCGTGCCGTGCCGTGACTAAATTTTTCGCGTACCGTGCCAAAGTTTCAAAAGATGAGCACGGCACGCGAATGGTCACGGCACGGAACACGCGAGTCACGGCACACGAATGACACACGTGCCGTGCCGTTCCGTGACGGAGCCGGCTCCGGCGTGCCATTTTTCCCACTCTACCCCTGCATTTCAAGCGTCCGAATCCCCTAAAGTAACCCAATCTTTGAGTTTTGGATCAAGACCGTCCGATTCAAATTCGTCGCTCGAGATCGTCTCGGGATTCGATTTCGTCGTCGGGATGCGTGCGCTCACTTTGGAAATGGATTTTCGCGGATTCGAATCGGACGGTCTCGATTCAAAACCCAAAGATTTACTTCACTGGATCCGAATTCGCATTCCACCACCTCGGACGTCGGACCGGATGGGGGCTTCACTTTAAGATTCGTGCAAATTTTGTGATCGAACCGGGTACCTTGCGGATCTGAATCCGAGGGAGTTGAGGTAGTTTTTAACAGAACACAGAACGGGTTTGGCTTCAGGCAGCACACGAATCATATGTAGTTCTGTTTTGATTCTGTAGTTATGCACTGTATGAAGTTAAAACTACTCTGTTAAAATCTTTACCGTAGTTGATCCAGTTTGATCTAGTGAGTTTTTAGATGATGATAATAATTCAAAGGCCCATAGGCCATGATCCAGCTGTATATTGAGAGATTGGGCTCGAATGAAAAAAATTGTGAAAAGAGTAACTGAAAGTTTTAACAATAAAAATGATATTTTTTTTTAGAACTATAAAGACAATTAATACATGAATGATATCTTAAAGGGCATTTTTTATAATTTTACTCTTGCAAAACTTAATAAAAGCAACAGGAACAATATTTTTTATTGTACTTTTCTTTTATGTATGTTTAGAGTTATGATAACATTAAAAAAAAAATCGTTTCATAGTAGGTTTGCACTCCGTGTCATCATGCCACGAATATTATTCCAATTTGTGTTTTATTTTTCCGAAAAGATGCTTAATTTGGGTTATTAATTTATATCAATACCCTTTTATTAAGCTTGATCAATCAATTCTCTTAATCCGATGGTCGGTGACTCGGTGGCATCAGGACGGATTTAGGGAGTATTGGAGTGGCTATAATTTCTTTTATAAATAGATGTTAACAATTTTATCCTTTACATATTATATAATTTTAGAAGTGCAAATACTTCTTACCCCTCTCATAGAATAAAATCATGTGAGGCTATTATACTATGCATAGCGCGAATTGGTCCGTACCGCGGATCACTATCTTCGTTTTCAAAATTCAAATAGTTTATCTGAATTGAGAACCAGCTACTTTGGCGGGAAAGGTGGAGTCCCGCGAGGGCTCTGTCAGCCGGAGGGTTTGATCAGATCACTGCGGGTTTAGGGTTTGAGATAGAAACGGATAAAAGTCCAGCATTTTTTTTTTCTAAATGCCTTTTGTCAGAAAAAAAAATTGAGAACCAGTCTTTGATCTAGTGGCAAAGGCAATGCTCTCCGTGTGGAAAGTCGCAGGTTCAAAATCCAAATAGAGAAATTTCTTGTGGATAATAAATAGTTGGGTGGATTAACCTTCAATCTTCACTAAAAATAAAATAATTGATCTGAATTGTTCAACATGACCATATGAATATGTACCTGCAAACTAAATTTTATATTTTTATATTGTTTTATTTTTCTTAGATAGGTAGAAAATCACTCATTTTGAATGGTCCAGAATTTTTGGATCAAGTAATTTTTTGCCTATATAAAAAAATAGTTACTAAATTAAAAAAATTGTAAAATTTTATCTACAAGTACATTTTCATATAAATATTGTATTAAACAGTTCCGATTGACATTTTCAACTTTAAAAACCGAGATATTGATTCATAGTATGAACAAATCTGTGGGGGGAGTTCACGGGTGCATATTGCATTCTCTTGGAGACTATTATTGAGCTAGAGCTTTTCTTAGCCGATATTTTTATTAATATCCGAAGTTAATTACAAATTAATAAATATACTCACGTTAGCTAGGTATTTTAAAAATGTCTAAATCGGTCATTTAATGATCGGTCCACTTTTTGTCTCAACCGGCCATTAAATGGCCGGTTCACATAAAATTAAATTAAAAAAATTTTACTTGAAAATCGCCTGGGAAATAGCCTCAAATCGCTTCAAAAATCGCATTCTCTTTCTCTCTTTCTCTTTTGTGAGTTGAGTGAGTTGTGAGAGGGAGGGGAGAGAAAGATAAGTATTAATAGGGTCTGAAATAGCAAAAAAAAAAAAAATACCCAGCTAATAAAAATGTATTTCATTTTCTAAAAAATTATGAACCACCATTTAATAGCCAGTTTGGCCATTTGTAATTAACTTTGGATATTAATAAAAATGTCGGTTTTCTTAGTGTAGATATCCAGTATGGTATCTTTGTATAGTATTAGGTTGAGGAGCAGGTAATTTAGGATCTTGAAAATAATTTGATCTTTTTTTATCAATATATTGTTAGATAAAGCTGACTTTAAAAAAAGTCTTAATTTAAATAAATTCAGATGTCAAATTGTTTTAGTGTAGATTACAGTAAGTTATGATTAATTTTTTTTTTAATAAAAGTTAGAGGTTAACCTACTAAATTATTTAATATCCACATTAGATTAATTTTCTTCGTTACTCAGTTAAACAACGAAAATCTCCAACAAATCTTTCTTTTTAGGAAAGTCAGAGGTCAAGCCTTTATTTATGAGATAGAGATTCGTGTATTGGTATCCAACTATTTTTTTAAGATAAAGATGAAAAGCAAAACTCTTACTTTTAAATATTCATAAAAAAATTTCATTCAGATTTCGAACTAGCAACATCTCACCCAAAGAGCTTTACCTTTAGCCATTAAATCAAAGACGGATTATTTTCACAAATTTATTTTAAATAAAAATAAAATATTTATTAAAAATAATTGACGAATAAATTCTATCACTAATTAAGATCCTGTCCGTTCACAATCGGACGAGCAGAATCAACATTGTCTTTAAATCATCCATGGTCTGGACTAAGAAATCAAGGACGGTGGTCCGATGTAAATTGGACCAAATTCAGTCCATGGCTGATCCGGAATCTATTCAATTCACATTAAAATTTGTGAAGATAACTTTAAAATTTGTACGGATAAAATTAACACTAATCAGATGGCTGAATTTGATCCGAAACTGATCGGACGGCCCCCATTCCCCTGGACTAAACCCTCTGACTTTGACTGGAAAGACTAAAACCTTCTGACTTAATCTGCACATGCCAACCCTATCTCTCTCTGTCTTGTCAGGTCAGCTCAAGCAGTGGTCATAGTTGGCTGCTCTAAGTAAGCTAAAGGCCTAAAGCTGAGGTGCCGAACAGGTACGTAGTACTTCATTTCTCTGTAGTGTCCAATCAGCTCACATCTCCACAGTGCAAGTCACTTGACAAAAATAGAAATTAACTGTGCACAATTGATATTTTTAGTTTTTTTAAATAATAATAAGATTAATTTTAATTATTCATAAACAAAAACTTCTAGTTGAATTTGAAACTTATACAAACAGACAAAAATGGCACTGAAATCCTAAACAAACTTCTACAAGTTTATTTTTTGTTGCTTATTCAATGATTCCCACGTGTGGGAGTTTGAATTTTTGTGAACAGGTACGAACAGTCGAAAGTGTAGCGAGTAATTCAGAAGTTAATGCATTTCATTTTTGTTCATGACTTGTCGTTATTCTAAAAGTCAGATAAAAGTGAAGCATCTTTGTGTAGATTCGATTGTTTCCTCAAAAGGATATCTCACATACTGTCTCTTCAACAGGGATAATTAGATCAGATTTTCTGAACCATGTATGATATGGTGTATCGTGTTGTGAACAAAATGATGATATTGCTTAACAGTAGAAGAGATCATCCGAAAAGAAATCGTAGGGCCAATGTGTCACCAACTTGCCACATTTAAGGAAGTTATACTATCGTCGCACAAGGATTCGATTCGAGTCACTTAAAAATCGTTTTTTCACTGTCCCGTTTTTCAAACCCATCATTCAGCATCCTATGTTTTGAAGTTTGACTCGTTCCAACCCGTTCAACGGGTCCCACACGTGCCACGAACAACACGATCCAACGGTAAGGAAACCATTGAGTTTACTGCTTACTAAGAGCGCACATCCCCAGTTGTCTCCTATTCAAATGAGGGGATTCTTTCCTCTACAATTGTTCCGAGGAGAAAATACAAGTTGGATTAGAAATGCACTGATTTTAAAGTTTTTAATTTCTTTTTAATGTATGCATGTAGCCTAGGGATTGAAAATCTATTTTGTTGTTGGAGGAGAATTGCATTCAAATTCCAATGCATATATATTTATGTTATTTATTTTACTTTTTAAGCTCTCTATTTGAATTTTCTAATTCCACTTCTGCTCATAAGTAAAATATTAAAATACAAAGTGTGTTTTACAATGTCAATTGATATTTATTATTTTGTTATATATTTTAAGTAATTATGATGTTCTTATATTTAGAGTTGTTTACTAATAATTTAAATATTAGAAAAGTAGAAAAAAAAATCTTTAAAAAACATACTATTATTATTGGTTTGCTTCTTCGTTAAACAATACGCTAAATATTAAGTAATTTTTCTGTTGTAAAATGTCGGTATGCGTTAGAATGTTGATTGAAGATATAGAAAAGTCATTGATCGAATATGAACGAAACCATCAAAATATTTGCAAAATCAAGATAGTATTTATGATCCACCATAAGAATAAATTTATTAAAATTTCAAAACACCTAAATATAGGAAAACTATGAATCTTATCTCGTCATTCTCTATGTTCTTCATCTTTATATGATACATTAGCATCTAAAAGCACTAATCTATTTATACATTCTTTTAATGCCACGTATAGAAATTTTGTTTGTAGATAATTCTAGTTCAAAATATTTACACGGAAGCTATAAAAAGTTTCTGGCATTTAATTATGGCATAATTTATTTACTTATAAAAAGTTTTTGTAGGTAATTCTAAATATAACTCTAAATTAAAGTTTCATTTGCTGATAGAAAAATAATATTAATACCATTCAAACCCAAAGAAAGGTACTAAATTTTGGATTCTATGATGATTTTACCATAAATAATTCTAGAGCAGTCAAAACCCAGGGTATCCAATGCCCTCTCCCTCTCCTTATTAAAAAAAAAAATTTCTCCCTCCACTTTCCCCTGAAAGATTTGAGAGAAAAGTTTTCTAGTGAGACATATTAAGAGAATTCATAGCAAGTAGATAAGCATCAATTCTGGAGTCCCTCTTTGGTACGTCTCTTCACCTCCTCACCTCTTTATTATACAAAGCACTTGGAGAGACAGAGACTTGATTCATTTATTCTTATTTGAATCTAGTATTTATTTCTTCACTGCAACATGTCGACCTCGCCGGAGTACTCGCGACCATCGATCGAGCCAGTCGATGACAACACCATTTCCTTCATTTCGCTTGACGATGTTGCTAGAGAGAAAAAGGGAGAGGAAGAATGCCGCACACCGACTGGAGAGGAATATCGATTGGTGTCAGTGCCTGACACCTGCCCTCCTGCTCCGAGGAAGAAGTTTGTGCCGGCTTTTTGCAAGAAACAATTAATGGAGGTGGATATTCTGTCTGTGAAGTTTGAGGAGGTAGAGAAATGGTTTCGACCGAGGGATCAAGAAGCAAAGGTGTCTTCTTTGCCTCTGGATTCTAAGATTAGAAAGTTAGATACTGGCATTTGAATTTGAACAGGAATTAATCAGTGGTTAGAAGTGATATAGATGCTTGGCCTTCTTTTGGTTCTTATAGTTAAAATTTGTAGGTTGAACTTTCTTTTTACCTTTCTAATTCATTTGTTGTAGCTTTGATGATAAAGATGAATTTATTACCTAGCTAGGTTGGATTAGCTGGCTTATTTTCTCCAGATAAATTAAGATCAATTTGAATTAGGGACTAGATGAGATATGTATTAGGTCTTTGATTTTTATATCCATATATAAGAGTATACAATTACATATTTACATGTGATGTTCCGTGGGTTAATTAATTTATTGTTTTTCATTCAAAACAACTTCTTGCTTTGCTTATTAATTAGACTAAATGGTTCGTTTCTTCTGAGAAATTTTATATGATCTGCTTCTATCTTTTTCACAGGAAAAGATATATAATTTATCATCTTTCAAGTAAAGGAATTGCTTATTTTTACATTTTTTAGAGCTATAGGCATTTAATTTACTAAAAGTTTATGAGAATTTCATCTTTAATGAGGTAGGTAGCATGTTTTAAATCCTAATAAAAAGTCTTTATGGATATTTAAAGGTGAAAAGCTTGCCTCACATCTTTATCTTAAAAGATAATTAATCTTTTAAATGGATATACACAAATCTCTATCTCAGAAATGAAGACTCGATCCCTAACTTTCCTAAAGAGAATTTCATCAACATGTTGTGCAACGCCAACATGGGGCAAACGAATGTTGCGGAATATGGTTCGCGTGTATCATCGCTGATTCGTCGAGAATTTCAGAACAAATTGTTAGCTAAAAACACCCCACAAAAATGGAGAACAGGTAAAGAGTTCTTTGCATAGAAATATAGAACACATGAAGAAAATTTGGAGAGAAAAAAGGCTAGTCAGTGGTGACAAGCAAAGGGATTCAACTTTAAAACATGCAAATTAATTGCTGGATATAAAGAAAAATTGGTGGGGTTGTAATATCGTTCAAAAAATTTCATCTATCTCTGATTCAGTACATAATTATTTTTTTCTAAAAGATTCATCATTTTCAAAAAAAAAAAACAAAGAAGAAAGAATGAACCATATATAATGGACGAAATCTAAATAATTTTGTTTTTTGGAACGAGCAAAATATATTATTACTCAAAAGATGAACTTAATTATTCGAGGATGTTTGATTGAATACAGTCGCATATGAGCATGATAAGCTAGTGCATATGAGCAACTTGAATGCTATATGACCAAGTAAATTTTTAAGAGTTTAACCCACATTCAATTAAAATATGATCATGATAAGTGTGTTGAATTATTCACTTACTTTCACATTGTAATTATTTCCTATTTTTTTCATTTATAACTTCTATTGCATTAAAATCTCCGCCAAGCAATCATGGTCCTATTCCGACCTTACATTTCTGAATTATATATGTCCATTAATGTCGAAATTAAATTCATTTTTCAGAGAACTATCTCCATGGATATATATATATATATGAGTGAGGCTATGGTGCTATGCATAGCACCAATGACTAGTGTACTACGGCTCAATATGGTACTTTTTAAAATCCTAACGGTCGATTCGAACCGTTCTATGTGATATCCATATGAATATGTACTTGCAAACTAAATTTTATATTTTTTTGAATTTTTTTACTATTTTTTTAGATAGGTAGAAAAGTAAGTGTTTTCTGAAAATTCTGGACCATTAAAATTCTACCTATCTAAAAAAATAGTAAAAAAATTTGAAAAAATATAAAATTTATTTTGCAAGTACATATTCATATGGTTATCACATTGAACGGTTCGGATTTTAAAAAGTACCATATTGAACCGTAGTACACTAGCCATCCGTGCTATACATAGCACCATAGCCTCACTCTATATATATATATACTATATACTATAGACCCATTCTACTGAATCATCTAAAATTATAATAAGTGAAAAACAAAACTCTTAACAAGCGCATTTAACCTGGAATTTATTACTAACGAATCCCAAAAAACAAAACAAAAAAATGCCACCTCGTAACCAACGTCAAATATTAAATTGTAATGCTACAATTAATATTCAACATTTTCCCAGAGAATACCTGAATTTTTTTTTTTTTTTTTTTTTTGCAATACCATGTCTATACTATTAATTCCTATTCAGATCATTAACTATTTTAATCACACAGTTAAATGATCCGATTTAGAATATTTAAGTCAATAGTATTGAACCCTACTGCCCTCTCCCATCCTCAATTTGCCCAAAAGTTATTATAAAAACCCTAAACAACTCAACCATTACAAGACATGGATCTTAAGTCACATACTCCTCCTTGCCTCTTTCCCGAGTTAGGAAGAATGTGGAGGAAAGAAAAGAAAAAAGAGAAAAAAAAATGAGGATGTAAAGTTTTTACCCTCTAAATTAGAAGGAGATAGACTTCGTTAAATTTTGACGACATATCCTCATTTCTTTATCCTCCTACCCATTCATCCTCAACTCAGGAGTGCGGGATATCCAATGACCATCGGATCGACCATGTCGATATATATATATATATATATATATTTATGAAAAGTTAAAATTATAAACCTTCTCATGAATCTAAACCGGATGCACGAATCTCAATGCAAATCAAACAACCTAGACCAAAGATTGGTCCCATGCCCATCAGAACCCCTTAGTGGCAACTTTTAGGGAGGGATAAAATTCTCCTGCAAATCACTGTTACATGTTCACTTTGGAAATCACTTCACACTCAAATAAAGACTCGGTATCAATATTTGTTATTTCACGCTCGGTCTCACCTTGTCAGCTTCTTTCTTCTCACTGTCGATCCACCATCTGTCTCATAGGTCTTCACCACCTCTCCAACCTTTTCACTTTTCAGACATAGCATTGTTACCAGTTCCGTTCATTTCTACTACAGTCTACAACGCTTACATTAATCACCAATTTCTTCTGATGCTCTTTTTCCAAACAAAACTCAAAAGCAACAATGATATGATCTCATTGGTTCAGGTATTTCACGTGCCTATATTTCTCGTTCCTTGTACAAGACTTCATGACAAATCCAAAATTTATTTTCCTTTTTTTCTCTTCGCGATATAGCTATTTTTATGCTAATCTCGCCATACTTTGTTACATTAAAATACTCTTGATTATGGAACTAGGACATGTTATGGACAGATGTGTGAGTTAATACAAGTGATTCTTTCGGACAAGATATGATACATAATTTGACTAAATATACAGAAAGGCGGGGGCATAACATACACATCACAATGGAATAATGAAAAGAAAAAAAAAAGGAAAAATAGACAAAACTGAGAGAGAAAAAATTGAGGGGAAAAATTACAACTCTACAGCATCAGAAAACTGGCCTTAACTCTACGGTCCGAACTCGATCTTATCTATCACTTCCAATCGTGTTTTTCTTTTCCATCCTTTCATGGTAGCCACAAGGTTTACAAGCCCAATAACCTGGCTTTTGCTATATTCCTATAAAACAGAAAAACAAATTCAAAATATATCAAAGGCAACTAATACAATTTTGATTAAACCCTTTAACTTTTTTCTTTTATTTATTTCATAAAAGAAAGAAGGATTACTGGATGAGCACGGGCCCAGTGTACATATTCAGTCTCTGGGAGATAATAAGCCTGTTTCAGTACACAAACAGAGAATTGTTGTTAATAAAGTTTATCAGGATTTGCAAGAGCAAATGCTTTGTGATAAGATCAGAGATATCATATTTGTGATGACTCAACCAAGATTCAAGTATAAAGCAATTCCCATATAAGATGTTGCTCGATGCTCCATGTGGACTATACATATGTTTGGTAGTTCACATGAATATATTATTGTATGAAATGATTCTTGGTCAATTTAGGAATCCCAGGACCCTCTCAAATAGTAAGAAACACCATCAGTGTTACATACTTAACAATCGATAAGACTTTCAATATTCAGCTGTCATTTCTGTTTTTCATTTTCATCCATCTATTAATATAATTTGATATAAGATATGGCTCCAACCTTAATAAAGACTTCCACAATTTGAAACTTCGGTTTCACATTCCCAGGAACAAAATGTTTTAGTCCATTCATTAGCACCTGCGTAAAAAAAAGTTTTGTTTCATTTTTAGCCTTTTTTTCTCAACAATAATAGCCGCATTAAGTCATAAAATGGTCTGCCGTACTTTTTGTAGGCAAGCCCCTGCCATAATTTATTGTGGTACATATGGGATCTGGTCTGCGTCATGTTGTGACCCAGTATCTCAGGCAGTATTGAATTGACCAGTAAAGCATAAGGTCAGGTCAGGTCAGGTGCATGCAAGTGCTAGGACAGCTTCTCAACACTCAATATAGACAATTAAATTAAGCACCAGAAAGCACAGATAAAAAAAAGGAAACAGAGAAGAAAAGGAATTCCAAATTGCTATGAGTTTGATTTGACGGCGAGATGGATATGCCAGAGGAGAGTTGGCCAGTATATACAATGTTGTCAGTTACCAGACAGAACCAGCACTTCAATTTGTTAAATTAAAACCTGAAGATCAAGTGACATTAGAGCTCGGCCTTCATCAGTGCATCTCTTTACTCTCGATAAGCCTTCAATTAGGGTTTCAACAATACTTTCCACTCCGTAATCAAGAAGCATATCTTGAACCTAGCAACTCAATAAATATAACTCACTATCCACGAAGAAAAGAAGATAAAAGATTTTTTTTTTAAAAAAAGGTAGAAATATGCTTAATAAAAAGGACAAGAAAAGAAAAGATGATGAGGCCCACCTCCTTAGAAATTCCCTCATGGGATAATCTTGTCTTGTAGTGCTTAAATTCTCCCAATAACAAATCTACATAACTGGATTAACAGAATAATGGAGCAACAAATTAAAAAGCCATGATAGGAAATAATTTTTTTTTTTTTCATTTTTACTGACGAAAGAGTGATTCGAGTGTAAATACGAAGAATCAACAACATAAACACAAATTTGACTAAATATAGAGTAGCACACACCCATTATGTTCCAACCCAAGCTCTTTAACCTCCCATTTAGCATTGGTAATCTTGTCAATGTACCTGCATGCGTTAACATGTTTTAGTAACATATTCCTTAACTTCATCAAAGCTATTCGATGGATTAACTTATGACAATGAAGCTCAAGGTTTGGGTGGGAGAATATTGATAGGTAAGTAAGAATACATAATAACATTCCCTCTTGAAATGAAAATATTATATACAACTAAATGCTTCTAGTGCGTTACCCACTCATATGAAGAAGCATTCTTGCACTGGTCTTATGAATATGCTCAATCAGGTCTGGTACCGAATCAACCTGAAAAAGCCAGAGAAAGGAAAAGAAACAAAAATCAAATATCAACAGAATTGGACAAAGACGCAAACAATAACAGAGAAGTTTATCTTCATATAAGATCAAGATTCCTGAAATACACGCTGATAATCTTAATTTTCAGACACAAACGAAAAACACGCAAGAAGAGCACCAGTAGGTGAATTATTAATTCTCTTTTCACACACGCAAATCATTTTGAGCAGGTAACATTATCGAGCAATTACTCATGAAAATTACCAGATGTACAAAGAAGTTCTCAACAATAGAAGATCTGTTCTGTAACATTGATTGTAGATGAGGTCTAGATCTATTCAAAACCCTAGCAACCAATGATAGTGTCTCTGCAGCTATGCATCTCTCCTGAAAAAGCAGTATGCATCTCAAGAATTAGCTCATTGACAAGCATAAAATTATACTAAAGAAAAATGTATACATGCTTCTTGTCGCTTCAGATGAAATTCATGGCTACTAGCACACAAATTACTCTTTTAAGTTTCTAACACATGGGGAACTTTGGTTCATGCAGACCAGTATTACAAGCACCAGAATCCAAAGGTAATCTAACCAATATGGTACCCATAATTGCTTTTACTTGGCAGACCGTTTGGCAGGATCTAGTTAAGCCTCAACTAAATTATGATCTGTGCATTAACCAATCACTAATTGCAAAAGCAGCTTCAAGAAAATATACATACCTTCAGTACAAAAGGGGTATGGCCTAAGGGTGAAGTAGGCGTCACATCCATATGAGATAAATTTGGATTGTATGATATTGATGAGGTTGGTGAATTATTACTTTGAGGTCTGATCCACTGATCACAGTCTTGTGTTATTTTGGATAAAGCTGTTCTAAGGCGTGCTGGATACCGCAAGACAGGGGAAAACAAGTCAAGACCATTAATACCAGAAGGCAATGTTATTTTAGTAATTCTAATAACCAATTTAAGAAGAAAAAAAAAGAGAGAAGGCCCTAGTAGAGATAAAAAAGCTTCTCTTTTTACCAGGAGTATCTCAACTTATATTTCTCATTCTTCGGAATAATAGTCAAGTATATCCAAGGATTAGCATACCAATTTCAGTGCCGTGAACCTAATATGAATTGACATAACCTCCAGTAATTTTTAACCTAAACCTACATGATAATATCAAATGTCCTCTATAATTTATTTTGTCTTCTTCTAGGCTTGAATAAACAATGTCAGGATGACTAGAGTCTAGAGGTATGGCCAGACATTTGACTAAGGACATCCACTAGAGGCAAGGACAACTACAGGTATAGCCAGGCATTTTAATATATGACAAAAGTAGGTGAAACACTAGTGCACAAATACAACTTTAACTGAGGCTCATTCAGACGGTTGACTAAATATTGACGGAATTAGTACAATACTGTACCAAACCCATACAGGTAATCCTTCTATCATACAGAAACTAAGTTACAAAAATCCAATTTGCAACCAAAAGTTTAAAAAGAGAGAAAGACATCAAGCTAAAACAACAACAATGCTTACTGGACAGAGCATCAGGAGTGGATTTAGCATTCTGACTTCCAGGCTGCCCAAATGACTCGAACATAAAATGGAAAAAGGTGCCAAATAGTTGACAAAGACCCTGAAATTATTCACAATACAAAAAAGGAAGGTAAAATAAACAAAAGAGTTCAATGAAAGGCTAGCAATATATGATGTAGGAGACCAATATCCACACGTTTGCATATGAAAGCAAACCTTGAAAAGCTCGACATTTACAATCTCCAACTTTTGCATTAGTCTAGCATATTTATCCATCAACCTGAACAAGACAGTAAAAAGGTTTCCACTGTAACATTGGATATCATTATTAGCAATAGACTATCATCACTATAGCAAGTCTCATGTCATGCGCATTGCCAGAGACTAAATTATTAATTAAAGTAACAATTTTATGTTACCTAATTATCATGTAATATCGGTTACTAGAAAAAAAAAACAAAGCAAATCATTTACCTTGCTTTAATGTAACCTCGGTTTAAGTTCTATTGATTTGGTATTGCACTAATTCAAAGTAACTTAAAAAGGAATGGCCATTAGTTGCATATAAGAAATGCATAGGGCATTTTTGCTAAAGCAGCACACAATGGTTGTAATTTACAACAAAAACAAACCCCAAGATAACATAGAGCAGAAAAAAAAAGTACCTCAACAAACAAATGGAAGAACCAGTTTGAGCCGAGATCTCTTCGTCAATCCAGTGTGCCGAACTGCCTCGTCTAATTCTTGAATTCGAGATGCGGCTCGGCAACTGACTGTCCTCGTCAATAAAATCCGCAAGCAAATCTTCATTTTCATCTTCCAGAACAGAGCTGCTCCCGTTTTCAACGCTCTTAGGAGAAGAAGACAAAGATACCTTATCCCCCTGCCATAACTCCACCACCCCACCGTTTGAATTATACCTGGGAGATGACTCCCTTGAACCGTGTTCTAGTCTTGCAGAGAAGGGGTTATCAATTCTGAGCCAGTTGGCAAAGCCGCTCTTGTGTCTTCCGGCATCAGAGGAAGAGTGGATGTCTCTTCTGTAGCTCTGGCCCAACATGCTGGGAGTGGAGTGAGTGATTAAGGCGGCACCGTCACCGGTTAGACCTGCCAGACTAACAACTTGCGGTGTGTCTGCCGGCATTTTGATCCATGATTCTTTGTCCAGAACCATCTTAAGAGCCTGGTAGAAGGAATGATTATCAGGGAAGGTATTACAAAGCATTAAAGAAAAATTTTAGTGCCAGGTACACTACACCTGCTCACTACATCTGTCCAATCTACCAGTAGTGGATCTTATATACAAAAAAACAAGTGTTGTTCTCTTAGTAATCTATTTTAGATTGGGGTGATTATTTTATCATCATGTCAGGTTTTCATGCTTTTTTTTACAGTAAACTACATGAGAGGAATCTTTGGATACGTCAGCCCATATTTAATCAGAACAAGAATCCGAAACAACTTGTCCTAGTATTCTTCGTCCAAAACCATCTTAAGAGACTAATGGAAGGAATAATGGTCAGAGAAGGCATGCAGAGTATTTAAAAAGGATTTCTCGGGGTACTCACATGCCCTCTTATAGTGGTAGACCCCACCAATAGTATGCTATATATGAAAACAAAAGTGATGTTCTTCAGTTATTTGTTTTAGATTTTCAACCATCAAGTAAGCTTTATATGTTTAACATTTTCACAATAAACTTTCATCAAAACATGTTAGTACAAGTCGGCCCATGGTTAATTAGAACAAATATGTCAAATAAAGCTATTACAACTGACCCAGAAACATATTAATATCAGAGGCAGATGAAAAATTAATAAAAAAAGGGAAGGAAACGGGTAAAGTGCTTACGTAAACATTTTGGCGGTGGAAATTGACAATATAGTTTTCACAAACTGCTTTTAGCTTTGCCCTAAACTCAGTGGCTTCGACCCCACAAAAGGCCTCGCCAGCCAAAATAAATATGCACATATCTTCATAATTCCTCAGAAACTGGTATGTACTAGTTGAACAAACAGCACCACATGAGAGTAGAACAGACAAACGACTTGTTGTGAGTTGCCAAAGATTTCTTCTTCCTCTTTCTAGAGTGTTTGCAACAAGCACTGTTGCTTCTTTTCTCAGTTGATAGAAGGGGGAATTGTTCTCCATTGAGCCAGTACCAGCAGCTAAATTTGATGAAGTGCTGGTACTGGCTGAACTCTCCAATGCTTCAATTTTCAGATTTTGAACACTTGGCTCACTGGAAATATCTTCCGGTGAACCAAGAGTAGTGCCAACTAAGCTGTCAGATGCAGTGCGATTGACCTTGTTAGTGCCTGATGTCTGTGGTTCTGAATCCTATATTAAACAGATTTTCAAAAATCAGAAAATAAGAGAAACTTCAAAGGGAAGTTCAACTCAGAACAGGAGGGAAAGTGACATTATGTAAAACAAAATCAAATTTAAATCAATATTTTAATAACAAAAAATAATCAACCACAGTTTACCTTCTCTTCTGAACAGAAACTTAGAATAGAGTAATAAGAGCACATCAGCCTAAATAAGCACTCCAAAGTTCTCAATAAGCACAGTCTGAACTTGGATTCAGGAACTAAGTCACACAGATCGCTATATGTAAGTCTGTCACAAAAGAATCACATAAGATAGTCAAATCACCAAATAAATTCAAATTAGGAAGTTGTGACATCCCAACAAGGAACAAAACTATATTAGTACTTCACCTGCTTTGTGTACTCCAACCAACTTCCTGCCATTATAAGAAAAAAAAAAGCAATCAATTCAGAGATTCAGAATGAAACCAAATAATGATATCTGATACCAGCGAAACCCAGACTTCACAAGGAAACCATTTTTTTATTTATTTTTGTGTATGATTTGTTATTTCTGTGCTCTTGCTTTATCTGTGTTCAAAAGTACTTATTCACTGTTCATTTGTCTATAACCTCAATTTCCAGAGGCCACAGAATAAATTGGCATGCCAGGGCAAGTAAAAAAAAAAAAAAGGAACTGTGAAAATTAAGAAGGAAGAGACTAGAGTTGTACTTCATGAAGCACGTCTCTAAGAACAGCATGAGTCTGAGAGAGAACTTCTTGAAGAAAGAAACTCTGCATCTTTTCAGCCATGCCACTGACATCCCCCATTAAAGCATATGCATCAATCGCCTGAAATTTTTAGTTTTGATATGACATTAAAAAACAATATTAGAAAAAGAGAGACATTTGATGAGAAAATAGAGATGATAGAAATCATAGAACCACTGCAAATAGAAACAAATTCTTACAGTAATATAATTTTCTTCCTTGAATGCTTGACATATTCCTAACAAATGTAAATCTAGCTTTTGAATAGTCTTTGCTAGCCAAGCCTGAAAATACAATCATCTCATAAAAACCTCACCTACTAGCATATCAGATGAGAGTTTCAGATAAGAGAATAAAAAAAAGTCATTAAAATGTGATAGAAAAAAATTACTAACCTCAACACCACGGCCCATTTCTTGAATAGCAGGGAGCTTTGAATAATTATCCAAAATTTGCAAATACTCAGGCAACAGAGCAAATGCCTATTAGAAAATAGAAAGAGGAATAACAAAAGAAAATGAAGATCTAAGAAAACAAAGTACAATACGTACTGGCCAGAGTGTCACTAATTCAATATGTACCAATTGGACTCAAGATTTTTCCATTCATTCTATTTTCAAGATTCAACGAGATTAAGTTAACCTTAAACATTTTAAAAAACAGGCAGGCTTAATGTATGCCAGTACCAAATAGTATGGTAATCCTTGTAAAATGCAGTCAAGAAAATGACTTGCCAGAAAGTAGTTTTCCTTCTCAACTAAAGAATCAAGTTCCATTTGCATGTCAACTGCTCGACGAAGTTCTGTAAGAATGGGAAGCATGTCCTGCATTGCAAGTAAGATAGAGTTTCATTGTTGTCTCCTTTTCTCAATCAATAAGTACAAGTAGATAGTCTAAATTTGATTTGAAAATTTTCCAACTGCAATTGTTAATATTGCTTTGCTGATGACCAGAACAAATGGTACAGGTTTATAACAAAATAGTAACATACCGGGATATCACTAGGAGTAACAAATGGTCCAGGTTTATAACTGTTATGAATCTTTTTGTCCTTCCGCTTATTTTGGTTCATTTAAATTTATGACTGTTGGATGCAAGGTTGCAGTTTCCCATTTTTTTATTACCCTTTTAGTTGTAGCTAGAGGGACTTTCAAGGTTTCACTACTAGGACATGACTTGAATTACATACAGGGATGCATGTGAAACCAAATTATAATTTTAGTATACAAACTAATTTACCAAGAGAGCTTGCTTCCTCTTTGATTTTGTATTGACCACAAGGTCTCTTGACACCTCAAGCTTTGATGAAGTTATGTGTCTCCTCCCATTCTGTAAATTTTTTACAGCACATGATTAACTAATTGCCCACTAAAACTAGCAGAGCACAAATTAGAGAAAAATCTTGGAAAAATCCACAAGCTAATAATAAACAGTACCATGCATATGACGTTTGCAACTTTCAGGTCTTGTTCTAGCTCCATTACCAACTGCATTCCCTTCACTGGGCCAACCAAGACATCAATTTTTTCAAATTTTGACAAAGAAAAAGTCAGGAGGTACATAACAAATATATAATAAAGGAAAAAATCAAATAAATATATAAACCAATGGCTTACCCATTTCTTCATGGTGCTCCATAACATGTTTTGATAATCGTTCTGCAATTTTATCAAGCTGCGCCAATCTAAGGGTAGACTGCAGAAATACCACATATAAGAGTTGTAACAAAAGCATGTATAACACAAGAAAATAACCTATTCAAAATATTAAGATACAGGCAATGTCTATCAAGTACAAAACAAAAAACAAGAAAGCAATATTAAAAGCTAATATTTTTTTTATAATTATTGGCTCCACAAACCTGTTTATCAAAATAGGTAGCATCACTATCTTCAGATGGAATGTTGTCCAATATGTACTTCACTGGATCAAATTCCTGCAATAAACATATATATTAAAAAGGGAAATTATAGAAGATAAACCTAAGTTACTTTACCCATTATGTTTGCCAGCCAAAGTAAATAAAATAATTCTTTAATTTTTCAGAGTTCAATTAGTCCATTACCAAATGTAAGGATCTGGTAGCCTAAAGTGTGTTTAAAAAATTAATAAATGCAGTATTGCAATAAAGAGCATCTAGAGGTAGCAACAGGTCAAGGCTGTCAGGCTGAGTCAGGTTGGGGCCACCACTCACAGTCTCTTTTACTTGACACAATACCAGGTCAGGTAGGCTAGACCCAGCCATAAACAGGCCAAGAAATGCTGACCCTGACCTTCCCCTTCACAGGTCAGTAGGGGTCAAAACAGAGTGGTACAGAACAGATAGTCTAAAACAAATTCTCACCCACATTTTATTAAACGGATAGGGATAGGAATACACATGCTAAACAGATATATAAATCCAAAGCCACAGCTGCAGTACTACGGACACAAAGATATAGATATAGATGTAGATTACGACTATTTATATCTGCAACATTTTGTAGCTCTACAGGTTACTCAGATGAGTCAACCGTGTCAGATTGTTAAATTTTCCTCGATTTTTATCAGTGTTGTAAAAAAAAGGTCTTGGTGGCCGAGTAGTCGGATTGGAGGTCACTCCGTCACAAATTCTGGATGCAGATATTGTTTTGCAATTCGTAATGACTAATCAGCTTCCAAGATCAATCGGCCATTTTCCAATTAATCGGCCGCATAATAATAAAAAATAGTTTGAATTATGATAATGATAATATATTTTAAAAGACAATCAGCTGCCAAGACCAATATGTAGGCCAATTTCTAATTAATCTGCATAATCATCAAAATTTTATTTTGGACTATGAGCTATGATGTTAAGTGCTATGATATATTGGGAGTTTAGCCTTCTATTTAGAAAAAGTTTCAATGGAGGTGCTAAACAGGTTCTTTCAGACCCAGCCTGCCAGCAGGTCAAATTTATCCCAATCTGTATTGGAGGTATTTAACTCATGGTTCCGGAATTAACTGGGTCAGGTAGATCTATCAGGTCAGGTTAGAACTTCCCAGCCTAATATAAACAGAAACAGAAGTTCACAGGTTGATTGACTTAAGTAACTTCACCAAACCAAATGCTAATGCTCAGTCAAGCATTTGCCTTTCAAAAAGAAAAAGAATCTTCAATTAAAAATGCCATTAAAAACAACGAAGAAAACAAAAAAACTACCAAAGTCTGTGTGCACACGAATATGTCTGTGTGTGTGTGTGTGTGTGTGTGTGTGTGTGTGTGTGAGAGAGAGAGAGGGGGGGGGGGGGGGGGACCTCCTGATAGAAGTCATCTTCAAGCTCCTCTACCGTTTGACCCTGAGGGTTGCTACCATAAATTGAGACCAAGTTCTCAGAGCTGGAAGGAAGGGCAATCCGTTGGTGCGGCGGTAGGCCGGCAAGTGCTCGTGCAACAGCAGCAGCAGCTGCAGCTCTAGCTGGAACCTTCATAGACCAATTACAATTCAAGGAAGCAACTCAATGCAATTGTTATGATTTTCAAGCTAGTCCTCACTTGTATGTTTCTTTTATATTTCTGTCTCTTTAGCTGTACCTTCAAATATGGTTTTAGTCCAGACAATTGCATTCTCACAATATGATAAGCCCAAATATGCAGTACAACACATACTGACACTGGCCTAAACAGTATTATTGTATAATATCTAGTAACGTAAAACTTCAGATTTTGATGGGAATTGGCATTAGATGAACATACATTCCCTCTAATGATGAACAGTAAAAAACTCAATATGTTTCAGCATTTTAGTACTAAAAATCAACAAAATTAAGGTTGGCGTAGTAAAAGCCAGTCAGAGGGTAAACCCAAGCAAGCAGCACAAATGCTAAAGCATTTCCAGAATAAAATTTCAAGTTCTATATAACAAATGGACCAAAAATAATAATCATGAACCAGATATAGAGCAGATTTTTCATCTCAAATTAGCTATTTTTTTTTTTTTACTTGACAGATCACGCACGGACCAGCATTATCTCTCTACCTATTCCAATCACTAAAAACCCAATTACCACACAGAAAACCAGATCCCTATATGAAAACCAACAGGACCCAATAAAATTAGCGAATTGAGTGCACCTCAGGTCGGTCAGAAGCGGTCGGGAGGAGACCCAGAGATCTAGCGGAGCGAACAGAACTGAGGAGCTTCTCTCCGACGCGCGAGAGATCCATGCCCCCGCCTTGGATGAGAAGCAGGGGAAGGAACAGTAGTGGGCCAGGTGTATCAAAGTCGCCACCACTGCCGAGGAAGAAAGGTGTACCTGGCGTCGTGTCTCTCTGCATATCTCAGTCGGAAAAACCGAAGCTCTCCATGGAACCGTTCGCCTGAGACGCTCGGGCTAGGGTTTTGTCGGTGATCGGATCCAGAGAGATGCAACGAAGCAAAAATTGGGTGAAGAGAGAAAAAAAATATTAATAATAATATCGTTGAGGAAAGTTAGTTAATGTTTTACTTAGATGATGATTATTATAGAGTTATACTGTTAGTGTAGAAGGGCTATTGAAACTAAAAGAACGGTTAGGAAGCCGGTCAAGTCACGACCTTAACAAAAGTCGTTCATCGTCATAACGGATCTAGGAGGATCCGGTTTATTTTTGTTTTCAACCGAACCAATAAATTTGGATTAAACGGTTAAGTTTGATTGAATTTTTGATTAATTATATTCGGTTCGGTTTAATCTCTTATTTCGATTTGACTGATATATCTTGATGTTCATTTTTATATGATAGTTCAAATGCCTCGTATCTTTCATGTCTCATATCATTTATCTTTGTTTACAAAGTTCAAACCAGTATTGTAAATAGCAGTATCCGCTCGTCGGATGGACATGATACTAAGAAGTTATTAATTAGAAATAATTAGAAATAATCAACTATAATAGAAAATAATCAACCGGTTAGTTGGAGAAATCCGTGACGATTTTATCGCCGCCAACAACTAATCAGCCTAAACGACCGTTTTTTACAACATTAATTTACCATTTTTTTAAATAGATACAAAATCACTGTTTTCGAAGGCATCATCTTATTTCTATGATTATTAAATGTATTTGTATATGCATCGATTTTTTACCTTTTGAAATTTAACATCTTTTCATTTCAGTTTAACCAAACAAATCGAAATTTAGTTCGACTTTTTTTATTCGGTTGTTATTGGATTGAAAAGTTTAATTTGGTAAGTTCATTGGATTTTTTTTAAACCGAATAAAATTTAATTTGATCATATTAATTTAATTTAAATCGAATCAACCGTTTGAACATTCCTAAACAAACCAGCTGTTGGATTTTTTTCAAATAGCGAGAAGTCTTACCAATACATTAACATATCAGTTTTTATTTCGTGAACGCGCGAGTCATATGTGACGTTGTTTTAACTTTTATTGTTTGTACGCTGCATAAAATCAAATCTCAGTCCATTTTCATTTGCATTTTCACTATGCCTAATATTCTAAATCGGATTCCATCATTGAAAATAAACAAACTAAAATTTGGGTAATTATATTTTCCCCCATCTATCCATTCCACATTTCATCCCCAACTAACTAATTTCATTTTTTAACTATAATTACAAATTCTAACTACCTAGTGGTCCCTACAAATTAATTATCCAATTTTCTCCTTTTATTTCTTTCTTCTTTCTCCCTCCCTCTCCCACCTCTCCCTCTCCACCTCCGCCTCCGCCTGCCTCTCCCACTTCTCCCTCTCCGCCTCCGCCCGCCTCTCCCACCTCTCCCTCTCCCACCTCCGCCTCCGCCTCCCACCTCCCACCTCCCACCTCCGCCGCCTCCCTCTCCCACCTCCGCCTCCGCAGGGTTAGATCCATCACTGTCGACCGCCGGGTCAGATCCATCATGTCTATGTTCCTCTTCCTCATGCAGTAACGAGTTATTTGCAAAGAACAAAGCTTCATTAATGGTGAATTAGGCCAGTGCGTACTAAGTACTAAGAAATGACAGAAAAACAAATTTTGAAAAAATTAGAGGTGTATGAATGAATACTTGATGTTTTAGAGATGAATACTTCAACGTGTATGAATGAATACTTGATATCTTAGGTATAAATACTTTAACGTATATGTATGAATACTTGATATCTTATGGATGAATACTATTCGGCTGCTCTTGTAAAATTAATCGAGATATGCACATATGTTTGTAATGCTCTTGGTACATTAACTATTTACACTTACACGACGATGATGAATACTTGCTCGATGAGAGATGAATACTTGTGACGAGGTATGAATACTTGTGCAACGGACAACTCGAAAGTATGTCATCATGGATCTCATTTGAAAGAGAAAATTGTATAGAAGACGTTCGTGGTTTTAGATTTGCAAAATTCCTGACAGATTGTCAGAAATATTGGTTAGATTGAACGGAGAAAAAAAACCATCTCCAAAAACGTGTAAAAGATGAGTGAGTGATGTGTCCAAATATGCTTCTATTGCAAAGATGAGTACATTCATATAGATGGATGAATACTAGTTGTGTTACAGATGAATATTTTTTCGCAAATTTCTAAAATGCGCTGACAGTTATGCGGTTCTCCCACTTAATTAATGCGCTGATGGTTATGCGGTCCCCCACTTAATTAATGCTCTGACGGTTATGCGGTCCCCCACATGTGTTGTTTGTGGTCCCCTACTTTCTTAATATGCTGAATGTTGTAATGTATCCAAATATGCTTCTATTGCAAATGTGAATACCCTCATATAGATGGATGAATACTAGTTGTGTTACAGATGAATACTTTGTTGTTTCAAGCAATTCTCTTTTAGTCTATTTGACTAATTTGCAAAACATACAATTATTGAATTTTAGGATTTTCTCTATTTTAGAAAGCATGCAGGTTCAAGATAGTTGGAATTGCAATTAAGAGCACTTGAACTGAAGAATTCATCAAGTTATTTATCAATAACTTAAATTGTAAAATTATATTTGGTAAAGTAGCTTTGATGTTGATTCACAGGGACAAAATGTTGGAACGGTTAACAAAATGTTCAGACGTTTTACCTTGTGTGAAAGATCTAGAAATTAATCTATTAAAAGCTGAAAAATGCTCTAAAACGTTGGAGACGTTTGTCAAAACGTCTGGACATTTTAATTTAATTCTCAGACTTCAAAATAGCATTTTGATCGATAAATTTCCAGAGGAAAACGTCTGGGAACGTTTGTTAAACGTTGGCAACGTTTTAGAGGATATCACTGAAATTTGAATTTTTGAACTAAACGTTTTCTACGATTGGTAAAACGTTGAGACGTTTTGTGACAGATAACTCATTTGAAAGCTATCACTATAAATAGAACCTTAGGGTTCTCCTTTTCATTAACACAGCTGACCCTAACTTTTCAAAAAACAATTTTCTGTGAGCTCAAGTTCCTCCATTGTTGTGAGAACAAAAACTTCAATATCCCTCAAACAACCTCAAATCCACTTCACTAATCTTGAGTTAGATTAGGTTAGAGTGAGCTTTTGAGTGTTCATCTTGAAATTTCGAACTTAGAAACTTCGTTCTCGATTCTAGTTGGCCGTGTGACTTTCCGTTGGTCGTAAGGGCTCACCGGTTCACAAGTTGTAACATTTCTCTTTTGGGTAATAGAAAGGCACACCGAGAAGCGGTTGCGACGCTCCGGAGACGTAAGCATTTTAAGCCGAACTCCGTTATCACTCCTTGTGTCAAATTTCTCTAAACTCTTCTACTTTATTTTTTCCTTGCAATTATTTATTTATTTTCGAAATTAGTGGTGCCTAAGGAACAACATACTTTTGTGCAAATTCCTAAAATGTGCTGACGGTTATGCGGCCCTCCACTTAATTAATGCAACTGACGGGAGATGAAATGGGGGATGGTTGACGGGAGATAGCTAGGCTCTCCCTTAAAATTTATACAAAAGAGCCTCTTAAATCTTAAATCAAATCGACGTTTTAAATTAGAGGTGGAAATTTAAATTATGAAAGTCATTCATATGAAATTTTACTTAAAAAATAATGAAAATCAAGTATAGAAAATATATTACAAAATTTGAAGGCCAATATAAAGTATTTATAGTATATTTACTTAAAATTTACAGAAATGTGATATTTAAATTAGATTTTTGAATAAAAATATAGATGAATTGATTCCATTCAATATACGTAGATCCGCCATGCGTGATAATTAATGATTTGATTTTGGTTTAAAGAACACTAGAACCTCTGAATTAAATGATTTATATGAAAAGAGGATAATCTAACAAGATGACCCAAGATAATTTGAAATCCAAGACAATCTAAAATTAATTAAATATTTCAAACTTAGTGTTGTGACATGATTTTTTGTCTTTTTGCAAATAAATACATATTTAATTCTCACAAATAACAACTAAAAAATATTGATGTGTATCAGAATCTTAAAATAAATAAAAAATAATATTTCAAAACTTTGTATAAGATATCCAATATTTGAAAATATAAATTCTTCATGTAGAAAATCTTAGTGGTTTCATGTTAGATGAACAGACAAAATTATTACAGGAAACTAGCTAACCACACTTATATAACAATCTACTTTCATTGAAATTGAATAGGGTTAATTGACTCCATACTTTTTAAAAAATTTATATTTATATCTTATTTTTAATAAAATAAAATATTTTTTATGGATAGTCTGAAATTAATTCTCATTTATAGTAGAAAACATTATATATTATGGATAGTCTGAAATTGACCTCTGTAGTCTGAATGTCTAGCTCCGATCATGTATGCAATATTATATTCGTTAACATATATTTATGTGATTGTTTTGATATCTTATATTCTTAATTTGTTAAACATAATTATCAATCAATCCACATGTCAGTCTATAAAATAATTAGTGTTCCAACTAATGACAAAAGATCGTCTAACTATTTAGAATAACATTACATTCAATCATAAAATTTCAGGACTAAATCACGTAAATGACAATCCATAATAAATAATATTTTATTCAAAAATTAAAATAACATATTATTCACAGAATCACTAGAACATATCCCTAACAACCAAAGAATCAAAAGCAATTAAAACATTTTATTCTTACAAAATTTAGTCAAATTGACTACATTAAAACAATTTATTCTTACAAAGCAGTTATAGTATAGAGAAATCAATTAAATTAAAAGAATTATAGAGAAGTGTGAATTTTGAAATGTGAAATTTTTATCAAATAAAAGGTTGCAAAGTTGAGTGCAACTAGGATGTTCCTTTGTGACTTTTAATTTTAAAATTTATTAGATTTGTTTCAAACAACAAATCTAAATTGTTGAAATCCAGCCATCTTATGAGTAATGTATCAACATGTGAAATTTTAAATTTTTAAATTAATTTCGTATAGAGTCAAATGGCCAAAAATGTTTCACTAATAAATATTTTAAAATTAATTTATAAACCTTCTAATTTTGACCGCTTGACTTTTTTTATACTAGTTTTACTTTCATGTAGTCTCAAAATCAAAATATAACTCGAACAAATTATACCGTACAATTTGTCAAAATAATTCTATGAAAATTTTATAATCGTCTATTCCGACATCATATCATATGTACGTTCATGATCGGCTGCTCGGTCATTGCGAAAATTTACACCTTTTTTTTTTTTTAACAAATAAAGATACATTTTACTGCATAGATGAGATATTCATAACAATTAACGATTAGTGACAGTCACATCCTGATAAAAAAATTATGCATTCGATGTATCAAAAACAGATTCCAAGAAATGAGATCAATAAGCTGATACAGGCACATTAGGAATCTATCAATCAAAATCTTACCTAAAGGCCACCAACGTAACAAGTCCATAGAAAATAAGAACTTCGGAATAACAGAAAAGTACTAGGATGTAACTCAATAAAGTTTTCATTAAGGTATTTTCACTGCAGCCACTGTACAAAGATCCCTTACAACTTCCACCAAATGTAACGAATGACGAAAGAATCAACACAAATTATCATATCTCTATTAGTTTCCTCAAAAAAAAAAATTATATTTCTAGTAGCGCTGAATAACTAAAACATAACAATGGAATTAGATGTGAAAAAGGATATTTATTTCCTACAGCACTTCAGAATATCACCTAAGAGAAGTAATTAGAACTGAATCTACCGTGTAATGCCCTCTGGTTGCAATCTCCTTGGGAGACATAGCCATGATGAAAAAAAAAGAATACCTCTTTATACATTAAGGAATTCTGCAGGTCTACTGCATAGGCAAATATTTTTCTTTCACTAAACTCAACAAAATTTTGTTAAGTAGCTTATTTACCCCAAGGCTTTTTGCTTGTAACCATATTTCTGCCGATCAAGCAACTTTTCTTTCGCCTTTCTCTTTTTGTCCATCTTTCTCACATAACGCTCCTCCCTCTCTCTGTCAAATACCCCTTGCCAATGCACTTCTCCCGTTAGAGGCCAAAGCCAGTTAGAATTTAGATAAAAGCCATCATCTGCCTTTTCAGCCAAATCCTCATCCATGCTCTTCAACAGGGTAGGTTGGAAGTATTTTGCCCAAATTACCCCTTGTCTTTGCTCAAGAGGGTGTTGTTCGGACAGCTGGGCCGTAACTGGGTTAAGGTAAAACATCCTTCTACCACTGTGATAGGCCCAGATATTTACCAGGAATTCCAGAATACGGCAGTAACACTGTCTTTTCTGAGCCAAAAGATGAATCCAGATAAGATGATTTGGCACTTCAGGATCATAATAAAGCACTTCTTAAGTAGAGATCACAATTTGGAGTGAGCAAGCATTACAATTGGTATTTTCATCAATAAGCAGAAATTTCAACCAGAAAATAACAATAAGAATTGCAATTGATATTTTTGACCGGTGCACAACCAGTATGGAAGTTGGTTCATAGGTGTTCAATCAACCCTCAATTAACCCTCAATTATGAAACAAGGCCTAAATTTAACCCATTTTTACCTAAACCACCCCCCAAATGTGCAATACTCATTTGCAATCCAGTTTAGTCTCAAGTTACCCTCACTTGCAACACCAAATACAAATCAAGCCCACAAAAACATAAATATAAACAGAAGGGGTCAGAATTGGGGCATATCATACTGATTTGGATGTGACCCTGACCAAATTTCTGGTATAGTAATCCATAGTAGAGAGATATTTTAGCACCTCTATTTCAGATGATCCCAGCAAACAAGAAGGATTGCTTTTGTTGTAACTCAGCTGATCAAGTGAATCCAGAAACATTCTGAGGAAAGAGAAAATGAGATATAGAAGTTACTACCTCTATAAGCTTTTTATTTTAGAAAAACTGGTAGGTTAGCAATCAACCTACCAGAATTATACTTAATTAGAGTCAAAAGGGCAACTTGGGGTTTACGGGTAGCATTTGACTTGTTTGAGTCTCTGGCCACCTCAAGTATATTTCTGATCCTCCGTAGTTCCAGTCCTTACTTGTAAACTTGGGGTTGTGAGTTATTTTGGGGCACATTGAATTATTTTTTGTAGTCGGGTCAGGTTTAAGTTAACTGTGATTTCATGTCACACATATTCAGGTAAACCCAATTAAATCAGATAGGAGTCCAGTGTTAAGTTCAAAAAGGTTGGATTATGGGTTATTCATTTGGCTTGGTCGGGGGTGATTTTGTCTCAGTATACCACAACGAGCTATATGAGGCTACTTTGAAGCACGATTATTCTCTTATTTTCGTGACGAAGCATACCTCGAGAACATAACGAACTCCAGGAATGAGGGTGTAGGCATGATCCAGCTATGAAGAGCAGACCAGTAGGACCCACCATCAGGCATAGGGGGCAAGGATGCCATGTTCTCTTCAAGACCATACATCAGTCTGAATGCATCACCGAATAAAGATCTGCCAATTAAAGTACAAGCTACCAATTCAGCAATCTTAGAACATATAAGTTCACTTGTTATAACACAAGAAAACAACAGCATAATCAGTAAACTAAGACAACAGAAGAATAAAGAAAACAAGACCATAATCAATGAGTAAAGATCTGCCAATTAAAGTATGAGCTAACAATTCAGTAACCTTAGAAAATATTAGTTCACTTGTTATAACACAAATCAAGGCCATAATTATGTAGATAAGACGACACAAATATGGTCCTTCTATAAGGTACCGGCAACTATCATCCAACAAAAGAATCCACCTTGTCATCTATTGCCTTCAAAAATTTAGAGTACAAGCTACTTGGCATTGAATTTTTTTTTATCAAATATAAATAATAGTAAAACATTAATTTATTTAAACAAAGATACCTGCAGTGACCTGCATTTAGGCTATCACACAAGGACCAAAAGTCAAATTTGTTCGCATTCAGATCCATATCCAAAAGTGCCCAATAATAAACAGCATCTCCCTTGTTTTCTTCCATAATAATCGTCTCAAACTTTTTTTCAGCAGTTTTTGACAAAGAAACCTATACAAAAGACTTTTTCAGTACATCCCCAACAATATCAAGTTATAGTTCCTTATTTTTGTTTCCTTAACTTCTTTCTTTTTCCTTTTTCTATAGGGTGCTTGCAGTTCATTCACAAAAGGAAACATTTCTAATGGAATGGGACTTCAGCATTGGGATCATAAATGGTAACGCATGTCAACACATAACCATAACCAACTCTAAAGGATATTTCAATGATTATTATCTTATTAGTTATTAGCCATATTCTAAATATAACCCCCAAGGCTTTGATCCCAACATAGATGGTAAAAGCATCAATTAAAGCTAAAGACTCCCAAAAAAGTAATAAAGCCAATAAAGACATGGGACCATCGGGTAAATACCATTCTACTTGTGGCACGCCACGACTGGAAGCCGATCCAAGGTAACTTGTGGATGGTATCCACCTTGTTAGCAATAGACAGTATTGCACCAAACTCACACAGAAGATCTCTGTAGTGTGAATCTTCTAAAACAGGAAGCCGACTAACCACATCCACATCATCGGTTTCTGGTCTTCTGCCACTTCTGGACTGGCATAAAAGAGAAAATTTGACAAGTCATGACATATAGAATTGAATACTCCCAACTGGAACACAGCTGAGAGTCTGACAGTACCAGTTTGCATCCAATAAATAACCCCTGCATTTATATGTACAATAATGGTTACACTCGTTTATTGCTAACTCACCAAAGAACCTCCCATTAAAACACAGTTAGCAATAAAAAGCGTAAACTACTATCTATCCTCTGTATTTTACTGGTACTGGCAGGCATAAACCTACATGGGATTATATATCATATGTTTTTCAGGTTACACATGCAATATATACATAAAACAGATATTTTCATGAAAATATGGCAAAAAGACATTGCAAGTTCTCATAATTTAGCAAGTTGATACCAGGGTGATGCCACGGTAAATGGAGCCGTGATGTAGAAACGGCCATGCCCCCTCTCCATTGTAAATCTCGTATATACACACAGGCTGTCCAGTTCTCTCTAACTCCCCTTCATCTCTCTCATTTTTCTCGGATTTTGCCTTCTCAGCCTTTCTGGCAGTGTGGTACACCTCTTCCCATGTTTTCAAGGGTGTCTCGATCCTTTCTTCAAGCTACACCAAATGAATTATTTAGTAATAACTAAAATGAAGTCATGTTTTCGGTAAACACTGCCCTCTGTATGGGACAAGTGCCTTCCCAATGTTTAATTGTTGAGAAATACACCTTCCCAATGTAACTAGCTTGCTATTTGGGTAATTTTGCTGTCGTAGAGGTCAGCTTAGGTCAATGAATTTAACTATATAGCGAACCTCCCTTTTAAAAAAAAAAAAATTTATCCAGTTGATCTTCTGAGGTGTTATGTATACAAAGTTAGTTTTGGTCAAGGCAGTTGTCTATGGGGTTGACCTTCTAAATGAATTTCCCATATTAGCAAAAACTGCAAACTTCATAAGGCAAATAAACTGGCAACATTTATTTCCAAAGTGATACATGTATCTCATAAGGCAATAAACTGACAACATGTACTTCTGAAGTGATACATGTAACAAATAATAAATAATACAAAGCAAATTAAAGTATAAATGAAGCTAACCTCTTGCATTTCTCGTGTCTCTACATCTTCCGAGATTTCCATATCATTTAAATCTTCCCAATCTAGCTGTGAGGGGAAGTCATCACTCAAGGTCTCATTTTCAAAATGGGACATTCCAGTAAGATTTTTCTCAAATTGTCGCTCAAGCATTTCTAGGACACTTAATTCCGTGCTCTGATCATTCTCATTTGTTGTTTTCCTCTCAATCAAGTCCCATGACCATGTCTTTTGTTGGATTTGAGAGAGAGAAGCCGGAAGCATCACATTTGATGGGAAATATAGCATGTTTTCTAGGAGTTTTGCATATGACGAAACACATTCATATGCTAGCATATTTTTTGCAAGCATTTTACCATTGCTAGCAACTTTGTTTCCCAAGTCTGAGAGCTTCCGTTCTCCTATTACACGTGAGAAGGCTTTAGTCAATGTGGCCAGGTCCTTCGGTTGGAAGAGAAAGCCATTAACCCCATCAATTACCTGCCATCAACTATTGTGTTAGCAATGAAACAAGAGTACGTAGTTTACTCTTGATTTGCACTCACAAACAGCAATCATTACTTCCAGTGGATGTAAAGGATCGGTGGTATGCAGTATCTACTAACCCATATAATAACTAGGACCAAAATGACCACTGTTTCAGTGCTTCCTTTTTTTTAACCTTACCCTGGTGCTCAATTGTAAAATCATGGGGAGGTTGAGGTTAAGTTGCTTAACAAGTGGTTGCCTGTGAGGATATATCCATGTAAATAAGGATAAAGTAAGGCCCAACTAGAAGTTTTCTATATTATGTTAATTTGGAATGTTGAAGATAGAACTAAACAAAAAAAAGTATTAAAGAAAATAAAACAATGCAAAAATGAACAGGCACAAAAGTTGAATTATGCATCACATGGTTAAATATTCATAAAATAGAAACTATTTCATGTGCACCCTACAAATTGTCAATACATCTGCCTGCAACAATCACAATGAGAAGCTTCTCACATACCCATTTAAACAATGCAAATATAATGTTTTACAGCATTACTAATTCCTTGTAGAACATCCCAGTAACCCCTCATTTCTTACTCTTTATTTACAGAAGAAATCATGAGGAAAGGGATTGTTGGGGGGCTTTTAGGATAGAGTCTATGATATTTCTCTCTTGCAGGGTCATAAATTATTTATTGACATTTTGACAGCAGTACACATGAAATTGAGCCAAAAGAAACTACTTAAGTACTTGACTTACATGCTTTGTAATTTGACTGATGTTTGGTGCGATAATAGGAACTCCAAAGGACATGGCTTGCAATAACAGAGGAGGAAAGCTAGGCTCCTCATTGAAGGAACCATGTAAGACAATGTCAGCTATTAGTAGCAAACTACTTGCGTCATGATCAAAAGGATAGCGCTTTATTGAACTAGCAGGGAAACCCATCTGTGTCGCAAGTTCCTAAATCATAAAAATTAGACAAGACTTTTGCTTTTGTAATATTTTCATTATAAGATATGTTTGATTAACTTACTGAAGTCAAGTAGCACACAACCAAATTATCACAGAAAAATAGTTTAATAACAAGTGATCAATTCTCAAATTTGTTTTTCTTGAAAGCTCGTAAAGAGGACTAACACCAATTCATGTGCCAGGTAAGGGACTACAACAGAACTGCCACCTAGAAGAATCACGATTCCCAATTTTAGTAGTGCACGCAAATGGCGAACAGCTATGTGATGGAAAAGTTCTTCATTTCAGACCAAAAAGGAAACAACATAGAGAGAGGGAGAGAGAGAGAGGAGTGATCATGTCCTCTCTCCTGTATATTTGTAAAGTTCGATTTCATATATTTCTCAGGCAGGTTGAGTAGTGTCATTTTGGTATATTTAGATACCATAATGGATGAGGTTACACATTAGCTATGAACTATTTTCAAACTTTTGGCCTGGTAGGATAACAATGACTTTTAATAGAGGGTTAACCACTAAATAAAACAAAACCGTCACCATCAGAGTTTATCATGGATAGAAGTTGTATTACCTGAAATGAGGAGCTGTAGGCATCCGAAGAATTTCCACACAAGAAGATAGAATGAACTCCTCCATTCATACTTTTCTCAAGTTCTGAAACTTGCGGGGCCAAGGCTTGCATTGCAGCCACAAAATCCCAAATGATGTCATCATAGTGGAAATAGCTCCCAACAAAAAGAACTATGAGTTCATTCTCACCATATCCATAATCTTTCCTCACATGATACCGTGAATGAGATGCCAAGTAACTCTCAGTCTTCAGTACATCGGCAAGGGGACTAGAGATAACCATAAAGTTTGTAGCACCAAGTGCAGCATACAGCAACTGAAATGCATTTTTCAAGACAAAAAAAATGAATTAGATCGTCAGTAAAGGATTGACTCAAGTATGTAGCATCAATTTATCATCGACTGTTCCACACAAACAAACAACTGAACAGGTGCAGGATGTATCAAACCATACATGGATGGTAATAGTGATCTATCATACAGAAAATATGGTAGTTCGCTGAAAAGTTAAAAACAATGAAAAGGAGACCATTTTTAGAATTATAAATTAAAATGAGAGACAAAGGTGCTTTACAGGAAGGGAGAAATCAGGAAATATGATGGCATTGGCTCTGTAAAAAGAGCTTCTCCATTGGCTAATAAGACCATCAAAACCCTTTTCTTCATATTCTCTTAGACGTTTCCCGAGAGTATCTTCATGAATGAGCCATATTAAAGGTATAGATAAGAAGGGTTCCTGCATAAGACTGAATGCAGTGTAACATGCTGAGTTTATGATGCAAGGAAGGCTCTTAAAAGTAAAAATACAACCTAGAGCCAATGATGGCAGTTTTGGAACACACGAAAAGAACCTTGGCAGCATAATCACTGGATGCTTTTTCTTCTTTTTTGGGATAATTTCAGATATAACTCTATAAAGCATCAGAATATAATGTATGGCTCAGAGCAAGGAGAATATCACATATGAAATTAGCATTTTTCTCTTTTGCTCTTATTTGGGATGTTAGGGTTTGGGTGCACAGTGGGAGGTCGGAGTTGTAAGCTCACCAAGCAAGTATTGGTTGTGTAATTTTGAAAAAAAAATTCATATACAAGGCTTTCTAGGTGCAGAGAATAAAAGACCAGAAAATATTAATAAACTTCCCAGAAAGAAGCGAAGTAAAACTGCCAAAAGTATAAACATTAGAAAATAATTACCTGGAGAGAACTCTTTTACATTCAAGGGAACCTAGTATCACACCTTCATAACTAATTAAAAATAAATAAAGTAAACAAAGGTGAGTAAAGCAATATTATCAGGAACAATAAAATGTAAAGGTTTACAGTGGTAACAAAAACTTCAAACTTACTTTGACCAGTCAATGGACATGAGCCCCAGGGACTTGACAATGTGCACTTGATAACCTATATTTTTCCACAAGTAATAAGCTCCTCCATCCTCAAATGTAAACACCTAATCAAATTATTACAATCATGCCAAAATTCACACTGTTAAGAAATGAAGAAGAATTATCAAATATTATGTGTCCAACAGGTCTGACAAAAAGAAAAAAAAAAAAGAGCAGAACTTAAAGCTAACCTGTAATATTATCATCAAAAAGAAAAAAGAAAATAGACAAACATCATTTTTGCTAAAATAATTTTAGATAAAACAAAACAGAAGTGATATAGTTTGAGCAAAGTTAGAGTGTGATGTGCTCACCAACCCCTCTTGGTGAGCACATCACACCCTAGCTTTGCTCATATGTTTTGACTTGAATAACAAACTCTTGAACTCTCATGACATCATGTTGGGTATTCAGCTAGAATAGATACACAAAAAGCAAAAGTAGATAACTAAAGTGTAGAAAAGAAGCTCACAGTAAATCTATAACCAAGTCCGGTAAGCGCTTTTGTCAGAGTTAGCAGCATCAACAACTGTGCGTGTCTATCTCCACTTCCTATAACCTGAAACCAAAAAACAATATGTAAGGCAAAAGGAATTTCTTATTTCCCTCGAAATACCACCTCACAGCTTCAATTCCTTGTACATTTTCTGACCATTTAGTTAATGTAGAACTCCTCAAAGACTTCCATCTAATTGTACAAAACAAGGATACAGACAAAGGAAAAACTAATTAATTTAACCAGAAACAAATGATTACTCACGAGTGCCAAACGAGGAAACCTCAGCCCGACAACATTCCCTCGCTTAGATCTCTCAATTTCAAGCTTACCATCCTCACACCGCGCCTCCACCGACAACGACGAGAATGGCAACATCCGGTGCGCACGCTGCTCCGTGCTCCGCAGCTCTCCGTGCAGCAACATCTCAGCCGCGGTACGGCGCACATCGACATTTATCGAACCCTGCTGATAAACGGCGAGAACAATGACCCACGCGATAACCATAGAAAGGCCGACGCAGTACACGCAATATTTGCGGTGCCAAGTGGCCCTGCGTGGTTCCCGCCTCTGCCGGACGCCGCCGCCACGATCTAACGGTCGGACGGAGGGTTCTCTGTCGGGAAGGATATGTGGGCCCCGCCTCGACACTACGGTTGCCATCTTGGAAAAAGAATTTGGAGATTTGGAGAATTAATGCATGACTGAGGACAGTGAGTGAAAGCAGGGTCAGGGTGTGATTTGTTTAATGGGGCCAGGAAGGAATAATTAATTAATTGGTTTATCTGAGAGAGAGAAACATCCGTCTTGAATTTGAAAAACAAAGATGAACAAACAATAAACAAATCCTATTATTAAATTTCTGTGCTATGGATCGGAAGAACGAGTGAACGACTGGGATCGGACAATCGGATTCGGGTAACAGGTATTGGAAAAACCGATCATTTTCTTAATCCGGAAATGAAAAAAACACAGGCAGCCATCTCGAGAAAAAAAAAAAGAGTGACAAAGGAAGAATTCGCATCCTCTGAGATATCTCAACTTTGGCGTGTTTTTTCGGAAAATATCAACCGTTCAAATATGTTATGTACGAATCTCAAAGCACAAATAATACTGGCCCTCTTCGCTAATCTCCGAATAAGCACCGGACACGTCGGTCACGCAGAAGTTGAGGTATCTCAGAGGATACGCACTCAGAAAGGAATGGCTCTCTAATTCGAGGTCAGATTGGATCGGATCCGACCCAATAAATTATTGATAATCTGATCTGAATTCAACCCGACTAAAAATTTACCACCTTTACTGAAAGCAGGGTGTGATTTTGTTTGAATTTAATTTCTGTCTTCCTGATTAAAAGAAGTTCGCAGGGGGCGAATTGGGGGACAAGTATCCTCTCCAATAATGTAAAAGATTCCCTTCACTTTATAGTTTGAGATTAACTCTCAGCCGCTTTGGGATTCGGGCAAGCACAGGACAGTATTATTGGGCTTTGAGATTCGTGCCAGGTTAAATAGAACGGTCCAGATCAAGTAATTGTAAAAGATTCTCTATTACGGTACCGAGGAGGATCTGAATTCGAATTGGGGGAGGGGGGCCGGCCCCTCTATGTGAACAACAAATATGTTTCGCTATATAAATATGTCTTGCTAATTTTTTCGCTAAAATTGACATTTTTTATAATAACTTTTTTATTTCGTCCCTTAAAAGTAGGGGTGACAAAAAAAGCTCATAGCTTCTGAATTGATTGTCACTCGCTTGATAACAGCTTGTTCGTCAGTGGGCTTAGTTGCTAATGAGCCAGCTCGCTCCTAGCTCGTTCCAAAATTAACGGGTTTGAGCTGGCGAGCCAGCTCGGTCCAGGTATGAATTTGTGAATTTGTATAAATTTGTATAAATTTGGTATGCATGAATTTATTTTGTGAACTATGTTTGTATAACTTCGGAGATTTAATATTTTGGTATATATGAATTTAGTTACAAACTTAATTTATAGTAGTTGACATTATAATACATTATCTAATATATTTGGGCTTTTGACCCACGAGCTTTCACAAGCAAGCCACAAGTCACTTTTTCAGCTCAAACTCTAATGTTAGCTCGCTCATGGCTCACTCGTTACCAAAACAAGCGAGCCATGAGCTTGGTTTAGCTCGGACTATGCTGGCTCATTGCCAGCCCTACTTAAAAGTTTTTTTGAATTTATTTTGACAATAATATGAAATGAAAAGATGCCGAAATTTTTATTCATATCCTAAAATCAAAATGAAATTTCAAACCTGCCCTTGATTTACAAAAAATTCAAAAAACATCTTACTGTTGGCAATGCCAACGGTAGATTTCATAGACTACCGCTAGCAATGTCACCCATAGTAAATGATACTGGTAATGAAGTGGAAGAGAATTTGGTCCCTATTCTAGAAGTCTCCAGTTTTATTCCTGACGGTAGTGTGTTTTTAGATCAATTTTTTTAATTATATGAAATCAAGACAAAAATGTCAAGCCACATTGCCACACACAACTTTATATTATATCTCAATTTTAAATAGGATTAAAATGTATCATTAGTTTTGTACATCAATCTTGCCTAACATCTTAACCTCTATTTTTAAAGTTCAAACAGTTGATCTGAATCGTTCAACATGATATCCATATTATAATATGTTTAGAGACTTAATTTTATATTTTTTATAATTTTTTATAATTTTTTTAGATAGGTACAAAATCATTGTTTGAACTTCAAGAATTTCTTTAAGAACAATTTAATATGAATATCATGTTGAACGGTTCGGATCGACTGTTTGAACTTCAAAACGCAAATAAAAATGTGGGATACGATTGGAGCACAAATACAATAGTGCATTTTAACTCCAGTCCTCAATTTTTATTTATTATATACAATAAAATTTCGTAATTTTTTAATTTAAATTAACACAAATAATATTAAAAACATCAAATATAATTTCACATAATATAATATTATTACGTCAACAGAAATTTTCGGTTGTCTCGGCGGATGTGGGAATTCAGATCCCCTAGCTTTACATTTTTCAATATGCACAAACAATGTACACAATTTGTTTTTTTTTGTAATAGAACTCAAGAATGTAACTTATATAAATTGGACTTCTTTAAAATTGTATATCAGTGGGACCCATCAATGAATTATTCAAACTATTAAAATTGAACGTCTTAATTTTGTTGATGCGCGCAGAGGAATTATGTCTTTTCATATATATATATATATATATATATATATATATATATATATATATATGAGGAGGGTTCCAATGCACTCTCTTTTGGTGCACCTAACGTGCACTCAAAACTCATATCTTCATTTTTAAAGTTCAAATAGTCGATTTGAACCTTCCAACGTGTTCTTCATATTAAAATGTGCTTGGAGACCAAATTTTACATTTTTTAGAAATTTTTTACTATTTTTTCAGAATTTTTGATTAAACTAAACAATAATTTAAAATAAAGCAAAGTGATGATTTTCAAAAATTCTGAAAAAATAGTATAAAATTTCCAAAAAATGTAAAATTTGGTCTCCAAGCACATTTTAATATGAAGAACACGTTGGAAGGTTCGAATCGACTATTTGAACTTTGAAAATGAAGATATGAGTTTTGGGTGCACGTTAGATGCACCAAAAGAGGGTGCATTGGAACCCTCCTCTATATATATATATATAGGGTCCGGCTAATTTGCTGCCGGCAGCATTCTGGCCAGCTGCTGCCGGGGGCATTTTGGCCATTTCTCGTGTTCAAACAACAAATTTTTTTATACAGATATTCAATCTATATTAAAATCTACTTAGAGACCAAATTTTACATTTTTTGGAATTTTTTAGCTATTTATTAGGCCACTTTGAAATTGGCTGATCCGGGTGAACAGTGCAACAAAATTCTGGACCATGTGATCTGGAATTTTCAAAGTGGCTTAATAAATAGTAAACAAATTCCAAAAAATGTAAAATTTGGTCTCCAAGTAGATTTTAATATTTAGAACACGTTGAACGGTTCGGATTTGTTGTTTGAACACGAGAAATGGCCGAAATGTCCCCGGCAGCAGCTGGCCAGAATGCTGCCGGCAGCAAATTAGCCGGACCCTATATATATATATAAAGTGGCTAATATCAAAATGTTTGCACCAAGGCCCTCGTGCAACCAAGTTGTTTTTGGATTTTCAAAGTCCAAACGGTCGATATAAACCATTAGATGTGATCTCTGTATTAAAATCTGCTTGGAGACCAAATTTTTACATTTTTTTTAATTTTTTTACTATTTATTAAGCCACTTTGAAAATTGCTGATCACATGGTCCAGAATTTGGTTGCACTGTTTTTACTGTTCATCCGGATCAGTAATTTTCAAAGTGGCTTAATAAATAGTAAAAAAATTCCAAAAAATGTAAAATTTGGTTTCCAAGCAGATTTTAATATAGATTGAACATCTAACGGTTTGGATCGACTGTTTGGACTTTCAAAATCCGAAAACGACTTGGTTACACGAGGACCGTGGTGCAAACGTTTTGATATTAGCCTCTCTCTCTCTCTATATATATATATATATATAGAGAGAGAGATAGACTATGGTGAGTTGTGAAGTAAAACAACGTTTTACTTCACGCTATATTTTCATTTTGAAAATCCAAACCACCGATCCGAACCGCTCAACATGTTCTAAATATTGAAATGTGCTTGGAGACTAAATGTTACATTTTTTTTGAATTTTTTTACTATTTATTAAGTCACTTTGAAAATCGCTGATCCACTGTGAACAGTAAAAAACAGTAAAAATTTCTGGACCACCAAATCAGCGATTTTCAAAGTGGCTTAATAAATAGTAAAACAAGTCCAAAAAATGTAAAATTTAGTCTCCACACACATTTCAATATTTAGAACATGTTGAACGGTTCGGATCGGTTGTTTGGATTTTCAAAATGAAAATATGAGCGTGAAGTAAAAATATCCTCTTACTTCACAACTCACCATAGCCCAGCTCTATATATATATATATATATATATATATATATATATATAATCTGGCTCATATGCTACATGTAGCATAGAGGGCCTCCGTGCAACGGCTCAACATTTGAGTTTTCAAAATCTTAATGGTCGATCCGAACCGTTCAACATGATCTCCATATGAATATGTACTTGCAAATCAAATTTTATATTGTTTAGAATTTTTTTATTATTTTTAATATAGGTAGAAAATCACTTGATCTGAAAATTCTGTACCATTCAGATCAAGTGATTTTCTATCTATTTACAAAAATAGTAAAAAAATTCTAAAAAATATAAAATTTGATTTGTAAGTACATATTCATATGGAGATCATGTTGAACGATTTGGATTGACCATTAGGATTTTAAAAACTCAAATATTGAGCCGTTGTACGGAGACCCTCTATGCTACGTGTAGCACCGTAGCCAACTCCTATATATATATATACTTGAAGCCCATGGAATTAATAATAAGAACAAATATAAGTGGTAAGCTCCTTACAAAGTTACAATGTCGTTGTACATCACAATTTACAGTAAAAACACATCTCGCACAAATCTACCTCATAAAACCATAATTAACCCTCTCTTCACATTATTACAACTTACAAGTACAGTATCAGGAATAAAAAAAAAAG
>JAJGRW010004392.1:0-46259 GCA_025461045.1 Carex parvula | reverse complement strand
AAGCGTATGCACAAAGTTTCAGTATAGCAAGCTATATCTTTTAAACCTTGGTACACCTTTCAATTTAGATTGCAAGTGTACAATTCTATCGAGCAGTATATTTAGGTATCGATTCACAGGACGGTGTGAAACAGACTGGACTCTACTTAGTTTATAAAATTCTAGAAGTCTGCAAAATGTTTGGTTTTGATTGTTTAAATTCCTAAACAGAACAATAAAGTGTTTTAGAATGAATAAAAGGGGATTTCTAGGTTTCTGACCTCGTCTCAGTTAGCCTCAAGGTGCCCGGTCTGTGCACTCTCATGCACGGGTCGTGTGTAACATGCACGGGCCGTGTACTCTCATACACGGTCCGTGTGGCCCTCGAGTTAATACAGCAGCTACTGGTTTCTGTGTTGTTTCTTTGTGTAGGGTTCCATTGACCGTACCTAAGTTCCTAAACCTCAACTCTCGCATGTCGGCTTAATTACTTGGTACAAAACTCAATTTCTTCCCTCTTAGGGTTCTTAAACCTCAACTTTCGCTTGTTGGCTTAACTAACCTAAGTTACTTGTTGGTTTACTAAAGATATCCTCCATCTCTCGATGAAAAGGAAAAGTTCACATTTCGGCTACTACTTGGTTTCACCTCTCGGCTCACAAACCTACCTCAAATACCTAGTTTGATCGAATGAATATCAAGGTTATTCGATTACCATTTAGATGAGGCCTTTCATCTAGCGGAGTAACCATTCAATTCAAACAAGTACAATCAAGGCAATAAAATACTACACAATCAAGCAAACATAAGATTCAACACAAATTCCAAGTAACTAGCAAATAAAACTGAACATTCGACTACATCATAACCCTAGAAACAAAGAGTTTAACCTGACATAGCAAAACAGAAAATAAAACCAATAGAAATGATAGAGTTCATGGCAAAACTCAAAGTAGAAAGAAGATTCATCGCAAATCTCTCGATTTCCTCCTCTCTTCTTCTTCTCCAAGCCAAGCCGTAAGCCCCAAACCCTAGATATCGATTCTCAGATCCAGAATGACCTCTCTGTTGGCCAGAGAGGTGCTTTAATGCCCTCAATTCGCGACCTTTCCCAGCTGGCACCAATTTCCATCTTTGGATTATGTTTCTAGAAATGCCATGCACGGTCCGTATGCAAGGGTGCACGGACTGTGTGCCTGTGTCTTGGTGAGGTGAGTTGTACACGGTCGTGTGTCTTCAGTCTGTGGTCGGGCAGAAGGTGTACGGACTGCATGCAGATGGTGCACGGTCCGTGTATAAACCTTCAGAATCCATATTCTTCCTCTGTTTCGCCCGTTTCCTGCAAAATAAGAATAAAAGCGCAGCAGTACCACATCCTATAGATATTCAATGAAATAAACACGACTTTAGAGTTTTAGGCACAGGTTTTGACACAAAGTACGGTCAGAATATGGACAAAATAGCGAGACATCAAGTTGTAATGTGGATCTGGCCTACCGGCATGGAATATGCAAAAAAAAAAAAATTTGTAATCACTACTACAGAAAAAGAGATTGCACACGGACATAAATGGAGGAGCTACACGGATTTTCTGCCGTGTAGTTTGTCAGGGTGTAGGAATCGGTAAATAATTATACACGGATATTTACCAGTGTGCGATTATAACGATTCCTACACGGATTACTTTATAAACAGCCGTGTACGAACACCTGCCTGTGTCGCTCTCCATATTACCGAGCTACACGGATATTACTTAAACATCCGTGTACGATTACTCTTTCTACACAGATTTTTCATTTCATATCTGTGTAGCTCTCTTAACTATTCTACACGGACATTTATCAAATAATCCGTGTAGGAATTTATTCGTACACGGATTATTTTATCTATTCCTCTTCCTACACAGAGTTTAGTTAAATATCCGTGTAGGATTGTCTTATATATTTTTTTTTGCTTTTTTTTTTGTGGCTAGCTTCCAGTTTTGCTAGCCAGTATTTAAATTTTCAGATAGCAATTTAAATTCATGTACACTAAATTATACAAAATTATACAAATCCATATTTAGCATTACAAAATTATACAAATCCATATTTAACATTACAAAATTATACAAATCCATATTTAGCATTACAAAATTCTAATTGAAACCACCTCTTGCCCACATATATCTGACATCGTCGATCTGCTCCTTGGTGTAACACTGCTGCTTTGGTCCATACTACAATTATAATTTGGTATTAAGTTAGTAACAAGAAAAGGTAGATGCAAGACACTCGCAAATATCAATTGCTATTATATAGGAACAATCAATATGGATTACAAACTGTTCTTGGAAATTGGAATTGTATTCTTTCGATAAAGTCAAACATAAAAATCATCATGTAATAAGCGCATTCCCAACCCTCGAACTGTTACGGGCACTGAAATTTACATTTAGTGGCCTATGTTAGAATGACAATAATTTTTTGAACAAAATATAAAATTATAAAATTATAGTGTGCTCACCGGCAACTACTTTCAATTCAATTTATTTTTCTGACACGTGCTTTGCAATCCTCCCTCTTTAATATATTGCAGAAAAGCCCTTACAAAATTGAGTGACTCTAATTAGCAACTCCACAATTTGTTATAATTGAAAAAAAAAATCAAACCAAGTGAATTAATATTGCTTACTTTTTTACATAAGGAAATATATCTTTGCACTTATCAATTGCGATCCTTTCTTTGGGCTTTGAAGAATCCATGATAACAATCATATTTTTAGTTGGCACAATCACAATCAAACACCAGTGGCTCCTGTGGGAGGAGAAGAATTATAGTATTTTAGCATATAATAGTGACACAAGTGTTTGCTATGGTTCATGGTGTGTTTTCATTTTTTTTTATATTTCACTTTTATTTCCTTTTTCAAATTCTTTAATTAAAATATAAACAATACATAAGTTAGAAGATGAAAGACAACCTGAAAAAAATGAAAGATAACTAGTAGAAGAACAAAGACAACTAGAAGTAAATGAAAGACAACTAGTACAACATGAAAGATAATCAGTACAAGATGAAAGAAACTAGAAGTAGATGAAAGATAATACTTATAAAATTGAGAAATTTTTTGGACGAGACGTATCCAGACTTCTTAAGGAATATGGATTAAACACCATAAAGGATCTTATTGATTTTGACAATGTATGGATATACAAAAGTTATGGTATAATATAAAACAAATCGTTATCAACACTCCGTATTTTTTTGCATGACATATATGGTATAATATAAAACAAATCGTTATCAACACTCCGTATTTTTTTTGCAGGACATATATGGTATAATATAAAACAAATCGTTATCAACACTCCGTATTTTTTTTGCAGGACATCTATGGTATAATATAAAACAAATCGTTATCAACACTCCGTATTTTTTTGCAGGACATATATGGTATAATATAAAATAAATCGTTATCAACGCTCCGTATTTTTTTTGCAGGACATATATGGTATAATATAAAATAAATCGTTATCAACACTCCGTATTTTTTTTTGCAGGACATATATGGTATAATATAAAACAAATCGTTATCAACACTCCGTATTTTTTTTGCAGGACATATAATGAATCAAATATCTTTCATAACGGAGGAATCAAAAAAGATGAAACAAAGTAAATAAAAAAGGAGACCCGATGGAAGAGAAACGAAAAAAATAGAGAAAGGGATGAAAATGATTTCTTTTTGATATTTCAACAAATTTAACTAGTAGAAGAGATAAGACAATTAGTAGAACATGAATGACTAAAAGTACAAGATGAAAGACAACTAGAAGAATATGAACGACAACAAGAAGAAGATGTAAGACAATCAATAGAACTTGACAGACAACCTGTACAAGACGAAAGACAACTAGAAGATGATAAAAGACATTACAAGGAGATGAAAAACAACTATTTGAAATATGAAAGACAAATAAAAGAAAATATTGACAACTAGAAGAAAATAAAACACAACCAGTACTAGATGAAAGACAACCAGTAGAACATGAAAGACAGCGAAGAAGATGAAAGACAACAAGTAGAAGATGAAAGACAAATAGAAGAAGGTGAAAGACAACCAGTAGAACATGAAAAACAACCAGTACAACATGAAAGACAACTTAAAGAACATAAAAGACAACCAGTAGAATATGAAAGACAATCAGTAAAAAATCAAAGACAACTAGTAGAAGATGAAAGACAACAAGTAGAAGATGAAAGACAACAAGTAGAACTTGAAAGACATCATGTACAAATTGAAAGACAACAAAAAGAAGATGAAAGACAACAAGTAGAACATGAGAGACAATTAGTAGAAGATGAAAAACAATTAGAAGAACAAGAAAGACAACTAGTAGCACATGAAAGACAACTAGACAAGATGAAACACAACTAGAAGCAGATGAAAGACAACCCGTAGAAGTTGAAAGACTACCCGTACAAGATGAAAGACAATTAGAAGAAAGATAAAATACAACAAGTATTTGATGAAAGACAACCAATAGAACTTGAAAGACATCATGTACAAGATGAAAGAAAACTAGAAGAAGATGAAAGATAACAAGTAGATAATGAAAGACAACCAAATTAAAGAATATAAAAGACAACAAGTACAACATGAAAGACATAGAAGAACATGAAAGACAACCAGTATAAGCTGAAAGACAACTAGTAGAAGATGAAAGACAACTAGAAGAAGATGAAAGACAACCAGTAGAACATGAAAGACAACTAGAAGAACATGAAAGACAACTAGACAAGATGAAAGACTATCAGTGCAACATGAAAGACAACTAGTAGAAAATGAAAGACAACCAGAAGAAGATGAAAGACTACTAGTACAACATGAAAGACAACCAGTAGAAGATGAAAGGCAATCAGAAGAAGATGAAAAACAAATTGTACAAGAGACAAAACAACTAGAAGAAGATAAAATACAACTAGTAGAAGATAACAGACACAAAGAAGAAGATGTAAGACAATCAGTAGAACTTGACAGATAACATGTACAAGAGGAAAGACAACTTGAAGAAGGTAAAAGACAATACAAGAAGATGAAAAATAACTAGTAGAAGATGAAAAACAACTAATAGAAGATGAGATCAACCAGGAGAACATAAAAGACAACTAGTAGAACATGAAAGACAACCAGAAGAAGATGAAAGACAACCTGTAGAACTAAATGACAACATATACAAGATGAAAGACAATTAGAAGAAATGAAAGATAACTAGAAAAAGATGAAAGACAACAAGAAGAAGATGAAAGACAACCAGAAGAAGATGAAGGACAACCAGCAGAAGATGAAAGACAACAGGTAGAAGATGAAAGACAACAGGTAGAAGATGAAAGATAACTAGTAGAAGATGAAAGACAACCAGAATAAGATGAACAACAAGTAGAACTTGAAAAACAACTAGTAGAAGATGAAAGACATCAAGTAGAACATATATAACAATTAGCAGTAAATAATGAAAGACAACTCGAAGAAGATGAAATACTAAATTGATGAAATTAAAACTCAAGTACAAAATGGTAAAACCCTAATCCATCTAACTTAAAACCCTAAAATCTTAATTTGAGCACCAATAATCCTATTTCTTAGTAGGCGGCTATGGATCAGTGACAACATACGAAGAGCTAGCTTTACCAGTATAAGGAACAAAGTCTTCGTCCGATTTTGGCGGGTCTGGATCAATAATTTTTTTTCAAACCATAGCCATAAGAATGTTCTACAAAGTCATCGTCTGAAATTTCATACCGAATTGCCGATCTACAAAATTCCCCATAAAGCAGATATGACAAGGGCATATTTTTGCCTCATTTCTACCTCGACCCCTTATTAACCTTCCTCTCGCTACGTCACGATTGGACGATCTACCTCGGTTGTTATTGTTCATCCTTTTTGCCTCAGAAATCGCCACAAATCGCCTCCGAAATCGCTTCTTCTCTTTCTCTTTCTCTTCCTTTTTTCCTACTACTGTTGGGTTTGAGTTTGAGTGAATTGTGAGTGGGAGGAAAGAGCCTGTTTCCAGGGGGGAAAAAACAGAACTGCCAGAAAATCCGGCGGTTCTGAAAAAAAGTAGACCGCCATGAAAACTTGACGATTTGGACATTTTTTATAATTCTTAAAAAAATGTGGACATTTCTATTATTTTTTATTTAATGTTCGATATTAATAAAAAAATCAGCTTCATTGGGCTATACTTACAGCTGCACACTTCATAAATCATATATATTCTCCTCTTCAAGCAAGAAGAGGAAAACAAACGAAAAAAAGAAGATTCAGATATAAAGAAGCAGGGCACTTGCGAGGTTTTCTGTTTCAATGTTCGTGCGCACAAATCTTAAATTAGATCGGATGGTTATCGTACTTGTCGAACCTAAAAGTAAATCCGATGGGCATCGGACCTACTCTGTTCTCCTGGTTCAAAGGGTGAAAGGTGCACAGAGGGAAAAATAAATAATCTAAGTCGGTGACAATAACTTGACCTGCCTACGGCCTACGTTTAATTTGACCGTCTTTGGTTAGTTCTAGCCGTTTGACTTAATATTTTAGAATTAATAATCAATATAGCCCGTTAAACTGTTTCATTTAACAAGTAGTATACGGCATAAAAGAAAAATCATATAGTTTTATTTAAATGAAACCAACAAAGTGGCTGTAGTTTAGTGGTTAGAATTCCACGTTGTGGCCGTGGAGATCTGGGCTCGAATCCCAGCAGCCACACTCACTCTTCTTAATTCTTTTGCAATCTTTTCCGTTTATTTGTGCACTTCAAACCGGTCACCCTGGCAGATCCATGCTCGCGTGATGGGCCACAAGGCGGGCTGCAAAGGGACTTTGGGCCATAAGCTGGAGGTGATCTTAATCCAGCCCACCGTTCTGTCAGAGCAAAACCTCATTCTCTGCGACTTCACTTGGCGATTCCTCGACGAGAGAGCAGGTGGAGAGATGGACGGAGGTACCCCATCTCAGTCGCAAAACTCCGGTCGAAGGCAAGCTCTCTTTTGATCGACAATTTTAGTTATATATCTTTTCTTACGTCTTAATTGAGAACATCCATCTCAATTCTCTTTAGAAGAAGAGCCAAATCGAAGCGTCATGGTGATCTTGGTGGGCCCACCTGCCAGTGGCAAGAGCACCTTCTGTGAAGCTGTCATAACCGCTTCAAAGCGACCCTGGGTTCGAGTCTGCCAGGTCTCATTTCTGTTCTTTAAATGATTTTTAATTAACTTAAAAAATTTTAGGACTATAACTTCGGAAAAATTTCAGCTCCAGGTTCTTATTGACTTTTTCTGTATTCGTGGCATCAAAATTATCAACTTTTCACCAAAAATGTGATTCATTCTGAAAAACTTTAGCCTACATTTCCTTGAAAGAAATCTCTATCTAAATATCTCATTGTGTTACTTTGTAATGAACTTGCATTATCTATATAGGACACAATTAACAATGGCAAAGCTGGAACAAAGGTGCAGAGTCTGAAAGCTGCGGCTGATGCACTAAACGGAGGAAAAAACATCTTCATTGACAGGTGCAACTTAGAAAAAGAACAACGAGCTGATTTCATGAAGCTCTGCCCGTCCCACACTGACATACATGCAGTTGTGCTCGACCTTCCTGCTAAAGTGTGCATTTCCCGCTGCGTCAGCCGAACCGGGCATGAAGGCAGCTTGCAGGGCGGTCGAGCTGCTGCAGTTGTAAACAAAATGCTACAAAACAAGGAGGCTCCAAACTTGAACGAAGGTTTCTCTCGTATCACATTCTGCCAGAATGACAAGGATGTGAAAGACGCTATTAAATGTATAGTGAATTGGGCCCTTCTGATAAGCTCTCCTCTGGCGAGTTTGGTCAGAAGAGTAAAAAGGAAAGTGTTCAACCAAGTATCATGAATTTTTTTAAGAAATCAGCCAGAGAAGAGAATAAACAAAAAGGAGAAAGAAGGAAACAACACTTCAGGAAATGTTTCTGGGAATGAATTTCCTACTCTTGCGTTTCCATGTATTTCGACATCCGATTTTCAGTTTGACTTAGATAAGGCATCAGATATCATAATTGAGTCGGCACAAGATTTCCTGAAAAGAGTAGATAACGTGAGACTGGCAATGGTGGATTTGAGCTATAAGTCAAGAATTTTATCTCTGGTTAGAGAAAAAGCAGTGAAAAAGGGGATTGATTCAAGCCGGTTTATAACTTTTGTGGGAGACATTACTCAATTGTATTCAAAAGGAGGATTGAGATGTACAGTCATTGCAAATGCTGCCAACTGGTAAGCTTAATTGAATTTGGTTAGTGCTGTTAATGTTTCTGTTTTATTACCTCTTCCCTGAGAAAAGATTGCTACTTAAAAAGGATAATCTTTTATTTCTATTTGCCAGGAGGCTAAGACCTGGAGGTGGTGGTGTAAATGCAGCAATATTCAAAGCAGCAGGAGAGGTTTTGGAAGTGGCGACAAAGGAACGAGCAGTGCAGTTGCTGTACCACTTCCTTCTGCCTCTCCTCTGTACCAAAGAGAAGGCATAACTCATGTGATACACGTACTTGGACCTAACATGAATCCACAGAGATCAAACTACCTTGAAAATGACTACACTAAAGGTTGCAAGATCCTTCGTGACGCATACTCTTCTCTCTTTGAGAGTTTCACATCTGTTGCTTGTCTCGAGAGGAACAAGAAGCAAAAGCTTGTGGAATCAAAGGAGAAAACTAGTGGAGAATCTAAAAATAATGAAGAACGGGAGGAGGTTAAACCAAGGAATTGGGGGTCATGGGCACTTGCACTTCCATAACACGGCTAAGGATCCTGAGAAACATAAAGATGGTTTATTGGAGATATCAGATAACCTTATAGTATTGAATGATTTATATCCCAAGGTTTGCCATAGAACTCTATATTTTTCATCATCTTTTACTTTTGCATGATTTTCAAGTGAAAAGTATCCAAAAAATCCCAATCCTGAAACCCGTATATATGTTTTGTTCGTTTGCAAAAAACACCAACTTTAAATAAGTAAACATTAACTAAATTACCTTTGACTTTGTATAAATTCAACCTACTTAGCCCAATTGCTTTATAAGCAATTCATGAAACAATGAAAGCACAATATATAATTTGCCTTTGCTTGTTTTCTGTTAAAATAGCTTATTGGCAGTTGTTTGTTATTGGGTCGCATTTGGAAAAAGGCCCTCAGTATTTATATCTTCTCTTATTGTTTCTTAAAAAATACTTTTAGGCTAAAAAGCATGTGCTTGTGCTGTCAAGACTGAACGGCCTAGATTGTCTTGAAGATGCAAAGAGGGAACACCTTCCCATGTTACGATCTATGCATTCTGCTGGTGTGAAATGGGTCAATAAGTTCCTTCGTGAAGATCCTTCTCTGTACTTTAGACTAGGATATCATTCGGTTAGTGCATTACCTGTTGCTGTTCTTATGCAGAACTCTGAATTATCAAATTTACCTTCCAAAAAAAAGGATAAAATATTGATGTTTGTCCTCCAGAAATTATTCCAATTCTGCATTTCAGACTTCTCTTTACTTTGTTGAAGGGGGCACACCTCTTGTCCAGTACAAGAAAAGTTTAATTGAGGGGTAATATTGTCATTGAAAGATTTGTTGACTGAAATTATCTTTGGAGGGTTCTCTATGTTATTTTCCTCCTAGACACCAATTGAAGTTTTCATGTGATACTAAGGGGAAAACATTTTGTGAAATTAACATTTGTGATTCTAAGGGGATTCTAATGAAATTAACTTGAAGTTTTGATTTGATTAACTTTCATAAACCATTGTTTTGGAAGGTTATGTGGTTTCAATTACATCATATCATATTTATTCAGTTGCATAAGAGATTTAAGATCTGATGAACTACTATTATTAATTCAGGTTCCATCAATGCGGCAACTCCACCTCCATGTCATAAGCCAGGATTTTAATTCACCATCTTTAAAAAACAAAAAACACTGGAATTCATTTACCACCGCCTTCTTTCGTGATTCGGTCGATGTTATGGATGAAATTGAAGAACATGGGTCAGCAAAGTTAACTGATGAGAAATTGTTAGAAATGGAATTGCGGTGCCACAGATGTAAGAGCGCACATCCTAATATACCCAAGTTGAAATCACACATTGCCAAGTGTAGAGCTTCTTTTCCTCCACATCTGCTTCAAAACAACCGGCTTCTTTCAGCTTCAAACAATGGCATTTTGGAACAAATTAGTTAAAGAGAAGAAAGAAAAGGATGCATGAAAGAGAAATTTTGTTTTGTTTTGTCATGGTTTGTACAGTGGTTGTTTACTCTTTCGATTCCGTGCCCCCCCCAGGTACCTGAGGTACGATTTAAAAAATGGACGGCCCAGCTTTGTTCCAGCCAAGCCAAACTCAATCTGGTGCCATTGTGACTGTAGGGGGTGTGCTTTGAGATTTGTGCCAAGTTAAAAGGACGGTTTAGATTTGCCACTTGCACCTCAGGTAGGGGTGATATGGATTCTACTCTTTTGGCAGGTTTCCTGTTGTGTGAAAGCTTGTCGGTGCTTGCTTTCCTGGTAGTACAAAACAAACGGCCTTTTTTGGGGTACTCTTTTTTAGATGTATGTTTTTCTTCTTTTTACTTAATTGGGAAGTTTTGAAAATTGCTCACAACTCGCAAGCAAGTTTTCGAGTGTCTGGTTAATGTCAATTAACTTCATTTTTTGAATCACGGAACTTCATGTGGGCAGTTTCTGATTGGATCTCTTGGCCTAACAAAGGAATTGAAATGAGAATGCCATACTACCAAAAGGAAAATGCGCACATATTTGCAGAACTGAAATTTCTTGCGACCAAGCAATGCCGCCCATCTCACGAATGCGTATCCTCTGAGATATCTCATATTTTGCGTGACCGACGTGTCCGGTGCCTATTCGGGGATAGCGCAGGGGCAGTATTATTTGAGTTTTGAGATTTGTGCAGAACGTATTTGAACGGTTGAGATTTTCCAAAATGTCACGCAACATATGACATATAGGATGCGAATTCCCATCTCACATGAGCATCTGGTTGACACTTGACAATGTAACTACAAAATACACACAAACGGGAACAATTGGTTGACCAAGCAACTATAAACGCACTAATGCACACATCTATCATAATTCTCCTGGCAGAGTCATTTCAACACTTAAAAAGTTAAAATAACATTATTAAAAACATTTTAGTAATGTATTTTAGAAGCACTTTATGCGTTATATTTGATGTATCTGGTTGATTATAGCACAAAAATATATAATGAGTATTCGACATATATTGAATATTATTAGTCAGGTTTATGATCTTAGAATTATAAATGTGACATAAATTAAGAACGTCAATATACACATACAAGACAATCTAAATGCATTTTAGAATAATTATATGTGTCATATTTGATGTATCTTTTTATTTTTTACATGAATTAGCAAGTAGATGACATATATATTATATTATCCTTCAGTTTTATGACCTTAGGATTATAAATGTGACCAAAATTGATTAAAACACCGAGAGATGCACACAACACAATGCAAATGTCTTTTTAAAGAATTTTGATGCGTCATATTTGTTTGATTTTTGCAGTGTTTTTACGGGCATTTAGAGGACAAAAAATGGATATTATCTGTTAGTTTTCGTGAACTTAGGGTTATAATTGTGACAAAATTGAACATCAATTAATAGCCACGGGGAACACACTGTAAAATTAATGCATTATAATAGAATTTGACGCATCATATGTTATGTATCGGTATGATTGTTGTAAAAAGTTACGATCATGTAACTGAGATATATTTGATATTATCAGTCAGTTTTAGTAAGGGTTATATATGTGACCAAAATTGATTAAAAACATCAATAGTCAACAGATACACACAACACATGATAAATACATTTTATAAGGAATTGATAGCATATCTAATGTTTTTTTTTGTGTACAAACAATTTTATTGAGTATTTAGACAATATCTATAAAATTGGATATTATCCGTCAAGTTTCGCGATCTTAGAAAGTCAAGGATGTTACAACCGATGATAATGTAAACTAGTTGGAAAGAAAATGACACATGCAAGGGCATAAATTGCCTTGCAAATTGGGAAACGGTCTTTACTCTAAAATCAAATGGTGGGTTAGAGATAATAGACCTGACTTGTCAGAACGAGGCTTTACTGATCAAATGGGTTTGGAATCTGGAGAGCAATCCGAACGGACTATGGGCTTCCACAATCAGAAGGCTACATGGCATCACTATGGCACACCACATAGGCACGATCGGGTGACGCATCTTTCTTTTTAAAGTCTCGTGCACAACTCCTACCTTTCTACACATGCTCGGTAGAGACGTCCAACGGCCTGCTGTGGCGATGGACCTCCTCGGGCCTTTTCTCATGCACCTCTGCCTACAGAGTAATGCATCAGAAAGGCATCATATCCAACGACTGGGGGTTACCCTTGAAAGATGAGAGTCCCAATGAAGATGAAGATATTTATCTGGCTAATGCGGGCCAACAAAATCCTCACACAGGAGGTTTTAAATAACCGAGGATGCACGGTTCAACAAGGATGTCATCTCTGCGATCATTTGACGATTGAAACAGGGGATCATATCATGTGGTCTTGCCCTCTGGCTAACAGATTTTGGAGAGGGTTGCTCGTGCACTACAATCTTGACTTTCTAACGGGGACAACTATTCTTGAGGTCTGGGAATGGTCTCTACCCAATGCCACAAAGCGGGAGAATGCGCACAGGAACACCGTTTGGGCGGCAGGCGTTTGGATCCTACGGCGTGAGAGAAACAGGTAACCCTTCTCCAAGAGAAAAACAGTGCAAATCTTGATTATTGATACAACAATGGACATCTTTCTTTTTGGCTACAGTATGTGTAGAAGAGAGGCAAATTACCCGGGCCTATTTTGCTCATTGCTGGCGGCACTCGATGCTAGCTAGATTTTAATTTTATATTCTGAAACTTTGGTCTATTTGGACCGTGTAAATAAAAAAAATAAAAAAGATAATCTAAACTGGCTTGCTCTTCTCGATAGCCATTGAAAGTTTGATATATACAGCCATGTCAATTTGCTCTTATGCATCGTCTTATTTATTCACTGCCATCTGTTGTTGTTTTGAAACTTTAATTATTGGTGTACCCTGCCTTTGACTTTGAATTCCGTATGGTCTAAGGATGGCCAGCTGGTAACAAAAAAAACCACAATCTACACCAAAAAATTGATGTTTAAATAATACGACTAATTTGTTAAATTTTGACTAGCGAAGTGACATCATCAAAATTGAGTATCAAACTTACATCTAAATATGTGTTGATCAGATTTCCTGGGGAGGCCTAAACAATGTTTAGTTCAACCATAAACACTCGTCTGCTAATATTATTGTTGTATTTAATTTTTATTATTATTATAATAATAATAATAATTATTATTATTGTCACACCCCAAACCGAGAATTCCGGATTAAGGTATGATTAGTCCCCGCCTCGTGTCTAATAATCACAAGACACGCAAGGCTAAACAAATATAATAAATAACAACAGCGGAAGCGGAATAAAATAAACAAGCAACAATCATAAATCTCAATAAACATACACATACATATATATATCATCCATACCATCCACCTCGAGATATAATAAGCATAGTCTAAGAAAAGGGAAATACATGATCTATCGAGTCCAATGTACAAATCAAAATATTGGAAATCGTAAACCTAACAAAAGCCCTAAGGTAATCTATCAAGCGGCGTGGCCATCGGGGACAGCTCCTGGCATCTCCTGCTGCGGATCACCAGTCTCTCTACCTAAAATTCCACATCAAAAGGTGGGTGAGCGAACGATCGCCCAAAATGTGACCCAAAATTATCCCTTCAGGGATCCTCTAAGTCAAAACACTTTTAAATTGTAATCTACGTAAGGTTTTTGTAAATAGTACATTCTAATGCACATGAATTAATATTAAATACCTATCATACTATCTACAAAAGAAAAATACATATAGTAGATGAGATGATGCGATTATCCTCTTATTCCAACATGCAAAGATTTTCTAAAATAAAATACAAGGAGAATGTTATATTAATATCCATTCGTGGTCCAGTACATATAATAATAGTACAGATAAATCATCACCCTGTGCCGTGCAAATTTGAATTTATAGCTCCAACCCGATATATTCCAAGTACTACGATCAGGGGGTGCAATGATACTCGATGTCTAATAACATCGAGCATTGCCCCAAACACGTCGACCCACAGGTCGGTGCATGCTAGCAGATGGTTATATCAAATTCCCTGTATTTTCCCTTACTCTAAAACGATTCTTCATCCAAACATATAAAATAGGAGAAACCATACAAGCAGGTCATAAGTGTTGGGTAACGGTGTACCCTTGTTAAGCCTTATGGTGTGGAAAGAACGTAAAATTCAAAATTTTACATTCTACCATAAGTTGAGAATTAAAAGAGGTACGTCGGAAAGACCACCGAAAGCCAGTCTTTCCCTTAACATAACCTTTTAATCCTATGAGGATCTACTCCCCGATTGATTTCTAAAATAATATTTATTTAACATTTAAATAAATATAAATAATATTTATACCTTTTTTCAAATTCGAATTGGAATGCTGTATGGCTCAGTTGCTCAGCACCAGAAGTCTGATGCCTCTATCAGTCGTCCACCAGGAACAACCAGAGAGTCGGTATTTCTTTTGCCAGAAATACTGTACCGACTTTTTACGCTAAAATACTATTCACAAAAATCGTAAAAACTGTTTTTCACAACTTTTGCAAAAACAGATTCACAAAAATTTGCGGGAACACTATTCACCGTAAACACTATTCACAACTCGCAAGATATACGTGGATTACGTATTCTTTCTTTTCTTTCGCAAACACTATTTGAGAGAGAAAACGAGAAAGAGAACGATAACCGAATCAATTCAAATCGAACTCAGATTTCTAGATTTATGAATTTCTCTACCCCTACCCCTCTATTTATAGGGTTTTTGAGGTGCTTGGGAAATGACCGAAGTGCCCCTAAGCTTTTGTGGTATTTACCAAATTGCCATTGACAAACTCAAATTGAATTTTGCCATTGGCGTGAAAAGACCAAAATGCCCTTGGTTTTTGTGGTATTTACCAAATTGCCATTGACAAACTCAAATTGAATTTTACCATTGGCATGATTACCAAAATGCCCTTGAATATAATTATTCTGAATAATTATATTTTCTTGCGACTGTTGTTGCGATAAATTTATACAACGTGTCATACACGCTTATAAATTTAATGTGTTTAAGCTTGTCATCTCTATGACATTTATTTATTAATTATAACATTTATAATTAATCAAATAAATTAATTCTCTGATTACTTTCCTATTGGTGTGACCCGATAGGATCTGTGTATGTTGGCAATAGAATAAAACTCATTTTAATTCTATAAATCATAAGCGGCATCTAGCAGAATGCATTATGACTACCCAATTGACACAGATGATTTTGTTTAATACAATATCACGATCCAGTAAACAATTTACTCGTGTTAATTCTTATGTCTCATAGTATCAGATCAGTTTCAATGTAGGTATGTGTCATCCTTTCAAACTTAATTTTTTCTCGATCTTAAGTTAGATTATCAAATATGATTAACACTTTAATCATACCATGCACAGATAATCTCACTTTATCAAGGGGCCCAGTGATACTATCACTCGTAATGTATACAAGGGACAATAGTAGTCTTGGTGAACATCTCTCCTCTGCAAAAGTCATGTATACTGAAATGTCATCGTTATAGCTACTTTTTACGGATAGCGTTAAACAACACTCATTAATATACATTTCTTATGTAGGAAACGACGAACCACCTCATACTTTAGAACTTAACACTAAATGAAAATATTAATGACACGAACACAATTCCGTATAATGTTTCATTGAGGGTCTGTCAAATACCATGTTCTCTAACATGTATCTATGTGATTAAATTGACAACTCTTTGTCTATGGTCTGTAAAACTTAACCATCATTTAATCCACATACTAACCTTTAATTGGTTAATTAGTGTTCTTTGCTAATTACCTCGGTCAGTGACTATTAAGAGTATTTATCATCTATTATGTAGTTTTACAATTTCAAGTCATGAACTCGAAATGATTCATAATTCGATAAAACTCAAAGAACAAAATGATAATTTTATTAATCATCCATTACATGAACAAAATACATATAGAATAAAATTATCCTATGATTGACTTCTAGATTATTACACTAACAATAAGAATATGTTAATCTGTTTCCTCATGAGCAGACAACGGAACTCTACCGTCTGGCCAGACCAAATGGGAAAAGGGCTCGATATCGGCCCGTGCAATAAAAATAAATAACTGTCACCGCAACTGCGGAAGCCGTACTAGGCCTGTAGCTCCTAATGTAGGGGATAACTCCCGAATCATTTCCGTGCCTCTAGACTCGAGATCGGACCGCACGTAAATGGTAAAATGAACGAAAAGAATATAATATCGACTTTAATACATATAATAATAACCCTAAAAGACCTCCCGAGAAATCAAGTGATCTCTCGGCTCAGTGGCTAACGGGCCGACTCGTTCCATACCAACAAGCCGGAATACAGTCACTCGGTCTTCTTCTCAACTCTCACCAATGCATATGCTTTTCTATATAATAATATGTTGTCATCTACGAGAAGAGGACAACTAATATCCTAAACTATTATAATAATATATATTATAATTAAATTACTCTACTTCTAAGAAAATAATAAATTTCCATTTATCGGGGTTATGCAAAACCTAATTATAGTTCAGAAAGAATAAACATGCTATAATGAAGCTAAATAATTTAAAGTGCAAATGTCAGGTCAGGTGGTCGACTTGGTAATAGTACGCCACGAAAAGATAATTCAGATATCCCACACCTGGAATAGTAGACTGAAAGCAACGCTAGCGCTAATCGCCTCTGTAATCCTCGTGATCCTCGCCTGCTCATGCACAAGCGTCAGCGGGATCAGTCCACGGGTCAAAATCGTAGTAGGTCTGATGACCTGTAATTCGGACGTAAATTCATTAAATACTAAACTAATTATTCGTAACCCTTTTTCTCTGTTTTTATTATTTTAACTAAGTGTTTAAATCTAATGGGTCAACTACGGTTTACAATGCTCAATCGGTTCAATCGGTTCGACTCGGTTCCGATTGAGCATAAGTGATTTGGCCTAATTCAGTTTAATTTAATATAACATAAATTAAAAATTTGTTATATTTTAATTTGAAGATAAACTGTTTAAAAAATTTATTATAATATTTAAATTATGTTATTAAGTCTTTATACGATAAAAATACGTAACTTATATATTGCGTAATATATTGCTATCAACAACCGTATTTAAGTACTCGTAGTGTAAAAGTACGTTTCCTAATTAATTACCTACAATCAATTTATTTATTCCTAAGTACGTAAATAAAACACGTTACTAATCAATTATTTATACTTTTAAGGTTATATAATTTATTTACTAATTCGTACATGTTGCTTTATTTAAAAATACATAATAGAATACACGTTGATTATTTAATTATCCTACTTAATAAAAAAATTTAGAGACGTTCGTAATGATACGAAAATATAATATGTTGTTAATTAATTGTCCTTTATTAATTAACAACATATTTATATTTAGAATTCAACTTCTTAAATTATAAATCCTAATTAACTATGGTGTGTTGTAATTAATTTATTTTAGTTTTGTGTGTTTTGGGATCATACATTGTCATGTCGGATAATCTAGTATCTGCTCATAGTATGTCACGAGGCGTCAATTCAGGACTTCTCTAATCATTTTCCGTCTTTAAGTGAAAACTTTGGATCGAGCCAAACTAAAAGCAGGCTCGAGATCCCAAGTAAATTTATCTAATTTTTACTTCCCTTATTTTTTTGCAAAAGCCCACTTTTAAATTTTTCTCTTTTAAAATTTGTTTTGGGCCAAGCCTATTATTTAAATTATCAAAGCCCAATTATAAAATTAAATTACTTAAATCACGGCCCAAGTTAAAATCCACTCCTTTATTCACATTCGGCCCAATAGGCCAATCCTTTTAATTTCAAAATAATGGGCCAGAGCCCAATAAGAAAATTAGGCCCAAGGTTTAAATCTCACATTTAATCAATTAAGTCCCTCAATTTATGTCAATATACGCAAGGCCTACTGTTAACAAATCAACTCTCAATATTAACACGTTTACAAAAAGGTCTCTGTTAGTTCAAGTTCGGTACTAGTGGCAACACTGGGTTGGTACCGACTGGTACCAGCATTGTCTTACAACCACAAAACCAGCACACAAACACATCACACAAAACCAGTACACCTCACATCACAGTGTCGATACTGGTACAATACCAGTAAGGCTAGCAAGCCACAGAAAGGGCACAGCACCGATAGCAATCCAACAAACCAGAGTGAACAAGGCGCATACCGCCTCAAGTATCAGCAAGGAAAGACAGAAACCAGCGCAACAGCAACCAGCAACCCAACACCGAAAACCTCAAGGCCGGTACCAGTAAAATCATCCTAGCCGCAAGAAAAAGGGCACACCAAGGCTGGATAGAAAATGAACAAAAATAACTAGTCACACTCAAGTAAACACCACCACCCAGTACCAGTATAGGAAAGCACAGCACACAGTGCTAGTACTGGCGTACCAGTGGTGCCAGAAAACCCTAAACCCTAAATCCTAAACCCTAAACCCTAAACCCCAAACGCAAAGAGGCCAGAAAAACAGCCAGCACCAAGGAAGTGCCTCGTTCCCGGCCGTCAAAGGAAAAACGACAAGCACTAAGGAAGCACCCGCCAGCACCAAGAAAAGCAACCAAAAACTGAGATCACTAGCACAAGCAAAACTGAAAACCCTAGGGTTTTGGGTTTCTCTTAATCATAGTGGAAAACAGAAAGAGAAAGCGAGAGAGTTTGTTCTCAGCACATGAGCGAAACAAAAGAGAAAGCAAAAACCCTAAACGAGAGATAGAGAGGGTTATATAATCCGGGACAGCCAAATCACGCAAGGGTCAAGGGCGACGCGACGCGAGCAAGTGAACTTTGACTCAGCTGCGGGGGAGGAAGGCAAATCGCCTCCATTTCTTCTCCAGGAAGAAACAACGAAAGAGAGAGGAGGAGAGGTGAAGAGGCGGCCCCAGCCATAGTGAGAGAAAAAGGAGAGGAAAGGAGGGAGCTTTATCATAACTAGGGACTTTGAGATTCGTGCAGATCAAGATGAACGGTTGGAATAAATCCCGAATCCTAATGACTTTACAATTCATAATTAATGGAATTAGGTCAAGTTACTTTGATGGGATTTGCATTTAATGTTAATACGAAATTTCAAACGTTCTTGATTAATCTTATAATTTTGTTGCTATTTCACTAATTATTTAATTTACAATTGTCATTAATATTTATATTCTTAATTAGAAAATTGTATTTACTAAAATTGATTTACAACTCGTAAATCTTAAAGTGATTTAATATACAACTTAATATAATCTACTTTGTATCATTTTGTGAATTGTACGTTAGATTAACAACATATCTATATAGTTTAATTATTTATTTAATTAATTAACTAAAGTTTTAATTAGTTGTAAATTTTGATTATTATTACCTAATTAATTAGATTTAAATTTACGGAATATAACAATTATTATTATTATTATTATTATTATTATTATTGTTTGCTCTTTCATACGCCGAGCTGGAGTCATGGAGAAGGAGGATTGAGGAAGGGAAACAAATCTGCTGAAATCCTCGAAGATTTCAGAAACATTGTTTTGAGATTTGTGTATAAACATTGTCTGCTTTGAGATTCGTGTAGAAAAAAAACCTAGACAGTTTGATTAAGAATTTCAGAGTCCTAAAATCTCCAAGAATTTCAACAGATTTGATTCCTTGAGGAAGGCATATAATTGGAGAACGAATAGGTGGGAGGGAAGAACTTCAAAGGCAGAAAACTAGAGCAACTACATTTCAGTAACTTAAATGAGTTTCTAAATAACTGTTAACTATTTTTTAAAAATTAAGGTCTCTAAAGTTTCTAATTCTCACATTTCTGAAATTAATTTTAGAGTTTCTATTAAGTCACATCAGCAATAAATTAAAGAAAAGAAATAATTTGAGCCAATTATTTAATCAGCATAAAGTTTATAAATAATTTCTTAATAAAAAACTTTACTGCATAGTTTTTAAATAAGAAACTCTTCCACATCCCTAAAACTGAATTAGAAACTGTCACATTAGATTAGAAACTCCAATAATACCAGAGATGTAGATGCTCTTAGATATTTACCAAATTAGTCGTGTTTATTGGTTAGTTTTCTTTAACTATGTATTTATTTGGGATTCGTATTCAGTGCTGTGCTGGATACGATGCAGGCATGCAGCATAAATCGGATGGTTAATTTTTCTTTGAGATCAGTTCTTATTTTGAAGATTCGGAAAATAAGCCCTTCTAGACATCTAACAGCCGACATCCTCGCGCTGCGCTGTGCAGTTCTGGAGAGGTTTCAGACCGTTTATGTTTTTTGACTTTACGTTAAGAGCTGGCAAGTGACTGGTGCTTCCGCTTCGAGCTGTTTTTAAACTTGTAATTAATAAGATTGACCTTAGAATATTATGGGTGTTGCCGTTGAATAAGTTCGCAGTTTCCGAGGATAAATAAATAATTAATAATTCTCTCATATATATATTTGTTGTTGAATTGACGGGCTAATTTGTAAAGGTTTTAATTGCGGAAAAGACAGGTAGATGTTAGATAGTAAGCTATCCGCCGCAAGAGTTGAAATAACGTGATGTGCCGTGACTTTGGTCTCGTGTCGTGCCGTGCTATGATTAACTTAATTTTTCACATGTCGTGACCAAAATGTCAAGAGGTGATCACGGCACGCGAATGATTACGTACGTCACGTGAGTCACGTCGTGCCGTGACCATACATGACTAGCATAACTCGCGTAACCATTTAATCATAATTTATGTTAGTTTATTCGAGATTCACCATTAAATTAATATTTAATGGTCCTAATTACACGTGACTCGCGTGACTACGTGACGTACCGTGTCGTGACTAAATCTTTCACGTGCTGTGCTGTGCCGTGCCAAAGTTTCAAAAGATGAACACGGCATGCGAATAGTCACGGCACGGGACACGCGAGTTACGGCACGTAACTGACACGCGTGCCGTGCCGTTCCGTGACGGAGCTGGCTCCGCCGTGCCATTTTTCTCTCTCGACGTGGCATCATAGCTAAAGCTACTCCAAATATCATGAACTTCCTCAAAAATTAAAAAAGGAAATAAAAGAAAAATTGTGAACGGGCTTGTTTTTCAAAACAGAACTAACACCTGTATCTTAAATTAACTTTTTAAAACATTTCCAGGACTTAAAAACCACATGAAGATTGTGACATCTTAATTGTTTTTTTCTTTTTCTTTTGGAAAAGTTACTGCCATTCCACAACGTCAAGACTTCAGCCAGCTGATCTAGCTTTTCAAAAATTTAGTTAAAACAGTAAGGGTGATTTGGAATGTCCGATTTGAAACTGGATTAAAGTGATTACATCCACGTCTCTGGCAAAACCACTTGGAAATGTACCTCTCAGGCTCTCACAGTAAGCATTATTTATTAGCAATGATAAAAATATGATAAACAAGGAAAAAGGAAAATAACTAGTGAGGATATCAAAGTAGTCTTTATACACAACGATTCAAGAACATAATTCAGAAAATAAAAGGCAAACAACAAAGCTGCCAATCAACATACTAAACAACCATAAAGTACTTCAAGTAGATTAAACCAAAATTATTCCCAACGATCTAACAGCTCAGAGTTTACTGAGGATTTGGGGGCCTGCTATTTGCAGCTGACACCCGGGACCCCCACTCAAGCAGCTCTTTGCTGGTGTCATCCTTGTGCACAATCACCTCTATGAAGCACAAACAATCCTGCTTTGGCCCCAAAGCTGTCTCTATAGCATCCATCAGTTCTTCCTCGCATGTAACCTGCGTTAATTAGCCCCAAGAAATAATTATTTTTAGTTTAAAATTTGAAATGTTTTCTTTTTGTTGAGCATCGGAATTTTAGTATGAAACAAGACAAACCTTTGTAGTCCAGCATTTGCCCTCGCCATTGTGGATGGCATCCACGAGGCCAGTGTAATTCCAGTTCTTGATCACATTGTATGGGCCGTCATGGATTTCCACTTCAATGGTGTAGCCACCATTGTTTATCAGGAAAATAATGGTTTTCTGGCCACAACAAATCATAGTTGACACATCCTGAGCTGTCACCTGAGATATTCCACAATTTTTGAATATCAGCTATATATTCAACATCTCGAACAACTAACATATTTAAAAAAATGAGGATTAGATCAATAAGTTAGTATACCTGAAAACTACCATCACCAATGCAAGCAATCACACGCTTATCAGTAGCTGCTTGTGCATAGCCAAAGGTCGCCCCCACAGACCATCCGATTGATCCATACTGCATTTGGAACTCGTACCTACAAAGTCAACAACAATCTCTAATTAAAAATGAAAAGTTCACATCCACATAATTTGCAACTATTATACTATTACCAAAATAAAAGCTTGGTGAGAGGATATCGTACCCACAGCCCTCAGGAAGCTTGAGTTTCTGGCAATTGAACCATGAGTCACCGGTCTCAGCAATCACTGCAGTATTACTAGAAAGCATTTGCTGTATATGCTTAAACATGACATTAACCCTCAGGGGCTCCTTGGGAATACACTTGAGTGGTTGTCCCTCTGGCACGAAGATCCTCTTGTAGTTCTCAAAAGCAGTTGTGTTCTTCATAACCCTTCTTTGCAAGAGCATGAAGAAAAATTTTCATGAGGACGCAACCAAAGGCCGGCCCATTGGCAACTATGACTCGCTCAGGTTGCACAATGATCGCCTTTTCTTTCTTCAAAAGGAGAGAGTAGCCAACCGAGCTATAGTCATTGAAAATGGGGCCCACAAAGATGTATGCATCGGCAGATTCCACAATTTCAGCACAGAAGGCGGTACTGACAGCACCCCAGTATGTACCGATAAAGTGTGGGTGGTGCTCTGGAACAAGACCCTTTGCTGATGGCATGACCGCCACCGCGAAACCCGAAGTATCAGCTAGTTCGACAAAAGCATCTCCAGCCTTTGCCACACGGATCTTGGGCCCACCTACCATAACCGGTTTAACAGCCCTATTTAGTACCTGCAGGGTCGCCTCAACTGCCGCCTCTAGGCCCATCTGATTGCTCACTCTGATTTATGCAATAAAAGTACAGGTGGTTAACAATCACCTATTTATTTTACTGGTACAAATCCAATAAAAGAATATATGAAAGAAAAGGCCAGAATCATTACTTGGGGTTGAGAAAAAAAGGGACTGGCTCGCGACTGAAGGTGGGATGAGAGATGGCAGGAAGGTTACAACTGATACTAATATACACCGGCTTGCTCTCTTTAAGAGCCGTTGAAATTGCCGTGTCGATCTGCTCGTGTGCATCTTCCAAGTTGTTCACCACCGCCTAATTGAAGAACAAACACACAAGATACAAATTGAAACATTAAAAGAAAAATAGCAACGAATAGGCAAGGAGATTTTAACCTCTACAGTTATCTAATTAATTTACCTGGTAGCAGGTGACAGTCTGGAAGCACCGCAGTTCCTGTGAGAAATCAGGCAACCCAATAGTGTGATGCAGAACCCGGCTCGTGCCATAATCGTTCGAGTTGGGGCCACCTACGATGCAAATCAACGGCAGGTTCTCACTATACGCACCGGCGATGGCATTCAACACACTGAGCCCACCGACGGTGAAGGTGACCACACAGGCGCCGACACCGCGAGACCTCGCGTATCCATCAGCGGCATATCCAGCGTTCAGTTCGTTGCAACAGCCGATCAGGCGAAGCTCGGGCTCGGCAATGAGGTGATCGAGCAAGGTTAGGTTGAAGTCACCGGGAACGGAGAAGACATCGGTGACACCAACCTGGACCAGTCGGCGAGCAAGGTGGCGTCCGAGGGTTGCCTCAGAGGCGGTGGTCGGTGGGGCGGGTGAGATCGCGTGGCAGGCGGTCGCCGGAGGACAGCCCACCGCACCGTTGGCTGTTGCCTCGGAAAAAGAGTCGATGGAGTTGATCGTAGTGTCCATGGAAAGTGAGTGGAGAAAGCAGCACTAAAAAAAGAAGTCAAAGAGGAGAGCAATTTTGTACAACTTTTTGGTTTTTTGATGGAGTTGTTTGGAATCTTTGTAATAGCTTGGACTTGAGTTGGATGGAAAGGAGAAGAGCGGCGAGCTGATATATAACGGACGAAAAGAGTCAAGTGGGTCAAAGGAGAGGAAGATTAATGAATTGATGGTTGGGATCGGAAGATCAGAATTCTGCACGAATCTCAATGAAGAAAGAAACTTTTTTCATGCATAAATCTCAATAAATTTGATGGTTGGAATCGAAAAAGCAGGACCATTGAAATAACAGCAGAGTCGTAACCTAATTTAATTCCTGTTGCATCTCCCATATTTTGTCTTGGGGAGAAAACCACGGAAAACTTGGCTGGCGGGAGCCAGCAGGCTGCAGCGGTTTTTGGTAAATGAGAATTTAATGTCTTAATGAAGAATATGCTCTACACCGAAGAATATGCTCTAATCATGTTTTAAAGAAATATTATCAAAATTTAATTATATCATTAAGTATTATTCTTCATTGGTTACTTGATGATATAATTAAAGACTTATAAGTCAAACTATTGAATATTGTAAACTGACGGTTGAATTTTATTAGTGCTTAATTACTTGATTAATAATTTTAAATTACACCAAAATCAATACATAGTTTATTTGAACGATAAACACACGTTTATAAATTTTATTTACGAGTTCGACATAATTTCATATCGGTCGTTATGCAAATAAAAATTAATTTTATTATAATATATCTGTCTAGCAAGTGATTGTTCGAGTTCCAAAAAAGAGATATTCCCCAACGGTTGCCAAGAGCAATTGGAGGCAAGAAGTTGATAACAAACTCTTGTTTGGGACTCTTGTGTTGGCCCAACAAAGGGCATAAGTATATAAAAAATATTTTTGGCAACATCATTTTTGCTGAAATTTTTATTAATAGAAAAAGAAATAAAAAATATAGACAATGGAGAAGAATTTCGCTGAAATTTGATATATAAGAAAAACGTGATAGTCTGCAACGTCCAGAGGACGTCATAGACTACAACGTCCTGATTAGTGAAATCAGATTACCCACTAACTAACGAAACAACAAAAAAAAAGACAGACGTTATTGTATATCACGTCGAGTGTTCTTGTATATCAATAATGCAAGTTTTGTGCATTACCCGATATGTTTAGCTTTGTTTTTTTTTTTTCAAGAACTCTGGACGTGATATAGAATAACGTTCGTCTTTTTTTTCTTTCCGCTGTTTCGTTAATTAGTGGGTAATCTGATTTCGCTAATTAGGATATTGTGGTTTATAACGTCCTCTGAACATTATAAACCATCACATTTTTCTTATATATCGAATTTCAGCGAAATCCTTCCCTATTGTCGATATTTATTTATTTTTATTTTTCTATTAATAAAAATTTCGGTCATTTTTGGAGAGGACTGGCCACTTAAACTTTCTGAATTAAGTGCAATAATTAGCTCGGAAAAGTTGAAAAAAATGTTAGATTTACCTTTCCAATTTAAGATGATACATATTTCCGTTGGTGGAGATAGGCGTATATGGAATTATGCAGAGGTTGTACTCACCTTGAGCATTTTGCCAAACGATTGATAATACCTTTCTAAATCTCTGTTAGGCTCTCTTAGAAAAGGACTTATAAAGAATACTGTTAATTAAGTATTTCGATTCTGCATGCGGACAAAAAAATTTAATTGAGGTGTGCTTTAATGAGGACAATCCGAGTCTATATTAATTTGATTTTATCTTGGTACCAAATTGGTTGTCAACACAAATTCCTTTGAATGAAGGGGCTTTGTTCCCCTTTTATGTGAACAGAATAATGTTCAATACTATGGTAGCAGCCGATGGATCGATCCAAGACAGTTCAAGTGGAGGATGCATATCGACATCTCATTTTGTTTCTAGAATTAAGTTAACGGTGGTTTGTGTAGATCTACTTTTCATTCAATAAACAAATAGAGGACTTGCTGGCGTATTGTCACAAATCACAACTATCATTGGTTTAAACCAAAGTTGATTTTCTCTTCCGCTGTTCGGCCCAACCTGGTGTAGTACTGAGCAAGATATGGTTGTGATCATCACGGGTGTAATGCTCGCCGTTTCAATTTTGTCAAATCACAGAATCAATATTGGTCAAAACTGTGCACTTAACATCAGGCGTTCTGCATCGGGTTGGATCTGGTGCGGTTTTCTACTGATTATTTTTTTCAAGTACGATATAATATTGGTGACGTGGTGCATCCGGACTTCACTTTTTTTATAGTGATGACGTGGTGGGTCCTAGACCGTGACTTGTCTGCCCGACTGCCCGGACGGGATTACTAGGCGTCACTATACTATAACAGGTCGGTATCGGATTTGGATAAGTTGAATATGACCCGAAGGTGAGGTTGGGTGATATTTCGGATTCGACTAAATGTCGGAGAAAGAATACACTAATTATTCAATTTTTTAAATAACTGAGAATACTTTTTAGATTTGGATCTTTTATTTAATGAGTTTTATATTAAGTTACAACTGACAAGTATTACAGATTAGAGTGAGGCTATGGTGCTATGCATAGCACCAATGGCTAGTGTACTACGGCTCAATATGGTACTTTTTAAAATCCTAACGGTCGATCTGAACCGTTCAATGTGATATCCATATGAATATGTACTTGCAAACTAAATTTTATATTTTTTTGAATTTTTTTACTATTTTTTTAGATAGGTAGAAAAATCAGTGTTTTCTGAAAATTCTGGACCATCAAAATTCTACCTATCTAAAAAAATAGTAAAAAAATTCGAAAAAATATAAAATTTAGTTTGCAAGTACATATTCATATGGTTATCACATTGAACGGTCGGATCGACCGTTAGAATTTTAAAAAGTACCATATTGAGCCGTAGTACACTAGTCATCCGTGCTATGCATAGCACCATAGCCTCACTCTACAGATTAACTGTAGAGCTCACCGACAATTGGGGAATACTGTGGATATCTTACTAATGTTTCTGATATAAATATTGTTGATGTTAATTATCAAAAATATTGTTGATGTTAGATAAACAAAATTTCCACAAGTTAAGCAATTAATGTTACGGATTGTTTAGTAACGAATATTTCTTATGAAATTGATGATATTAATTCTTTATATTCATGTCTGTATTAGGGTCTAGATTTGTCACTGAGTATAATACATATTAGTTTGACAACATTTGAAAATTTGTGATGTAGTGTAGTTTAATTTTACATGCTAAATGCTATATTTATTATATTATCATTACTAAACTTGCACCTTAAAATTAAAGAAAAGTTGAAATCCAAGAGGCATGTTCACATTGTTTTGGCTTGTTTGACATGTATTAAGTATAACGATTTTGGGACTTGCTCGCTCCTTGGAAATGACTTCAACTTTTTGTCTCGTATCAAACAAGGGCACGAATTCGGTGCGAATTCCAAATGGCGCCGCCAAGTCGCCAACTGTGTAAATCTTATACATGGGCCAGATGTATTCAGCAATCAATTTTCTTGTACACAAAAAAAATCAAAATTTTCAAATCTACATCATGTTCGTAAAAAAATTTGAATCTGCCCAAATTGGAAAACTATATAGCGGATCCATGACCTGGATCAGAGGATCTATTTTCGGAAAATTATTTTTCAGAAATAGAATTTTTTTTATTTTTTTTTAAATAAATAGAAGATGTTATGAATTTTTTTAAATAAATAGGACCATAATATTTTCTTTATTTACTCAGAAGTGATTTTTGAATCGGGATCAATAACTCAGACCAAAATATTTTTATTTTTTCCAGTAACACACAAAAAAATATTTTAATTTTTCTTACGACAGCAAAAAATCCGGCCTGAAAAATATTTGTCCGGGTTATTTGTCACAGTCTTTCTAATAAATTCAATTATATAGTATTCCATCTTTTTCAAAGAAATATAAAAATATTTCTAATATTTCAATACCAAAAAATAAATAAATCATAACATCTTCTATTTATTTAAAATATGAAAACCAGAAATCCTATTTCCAGTAAATAATTTCTCGGAAATAGGATTCTCAAATCCGGAAAATCATTTCACGTATCCATGCTCTGGATCCGCGAAATAATTTGCCGGATTGGGCAGATTCCGAAATTTTTACAAATAGGATGTAAATTTGTAAATTTTATACTTTTTTGGATATTAATAAAATTTGGCAAAAATATAAACAATTAAAGTACTTGCTTTGTGTGCGTATTCTTAAAAAAAATTATGTGATTATATGTTTCTAATATTTATCAACTGCTTAAATTTTAATGAAAACATCATGCTTATAAATGTTTAACCAATTTCACTTAATATTTGTACATTTACAATTCTTAAATATATTTAATAATGATATTAAATTACAATGATGATTATTACATCACGATTTCTAATTTTAATAATTTATGTATTTTATCTGTGATAATATTCATAATAAATATTATTTTACTTATCCGTTGAAGCACTCGAAATTTTTATTTATACCATAAACCCAAAATTAATAAACCAAAAAACTCCAGTTTTGGAAGAATTTTAAAAATACCCAGGCCATCAAACCATTTAGCGGCCTCAAAGACTGGGGAGCGCCAATTGGCCTTGCGGCCCAGCCTAGGGGTCTCCCAATGGATTAGCGGCCCTTTTTCTTTTTTGGGCACAGAGAACAAGGTTTAATAAGTTTTTGTATTTTTTAGTTTTTGTTCTCATATATAAACGGACAAAACAACATTATTACACAACCCAAGCGGGCCCGACTTCAACTCAACAAATGATTATTTTTATTGTTTTTGTTAATAAAATTTCTGTAGTAAAAAAACAAAGGGCTGCTAATTTATTGGGAGTGCCTTAGGCTGGGGTGATCGGGCCAAAACATATAGCGAAAATTCATATCTTTTATTGCGGAAAATGACCAAAAGCGAATGCAAAGTAGCCATTTTCTCAATTTATTTACCGCAAACGTGTTTTTAGGCTATTTTGGCAGGTTTTGGAGAAAGTTGCGTATTTAGGCCAAAAATGGAGCAAAAGTGTCGAATTTAGGCGATTTCTGGAGTTAGCACCAAATCAGGGCCTCACATGGAGCATGCAACACCTCACACGAAGTGCACAACATGCGAAATGGCGAAATTACAGAAAATCTGCTAAGTCAGGAGGTCGTGCGGGGTCATCCTATGCCGCATGCGGCATACATCTATGCCGCACGATCCGTGGACTCAATCCGTGGACTGTTCAGATTCTGATCAAATCTCCACCGTTGATGCTAATTTCGGCAGAATTCTTCTAGAAGGGCGTGATTGCTTCAGGGCCAAGTTTAGAATGCTATTTTTGGCAAACTTGGAGTGCACTCCAAGTCTCCACCTTCTCCACTACTCCCACTACTCCACCTCTCATTTAGGAAGGCTATAAAAGCCCCTCTTGTAATAGGATTTAGTGTGCGTGTTTAATTGTGTTAAGTCCATATAATCGATTAGCATCCTCGTGTGATCACTTTGGGAGTGATAGTCTTTTAAATTTGTAAACTCGGTATGCTATCGGGTCGGATCGCAAGCGCACAATCCTATCGAGTAGTATAATCGAGGTCGATCCACAGGGAATATTGATTTAGAGTCTTGAGCGATCAAATCACAACCTTTTGAAAGGCTAGACGAAATCTGAAAATCAAGAGTTGTAGTTGTGATCAGTGTATATTTGGCGAAAATTAAAAGTAAGTAAAATAAAGATAGAGATGTGAATTTCTAGAGTTTTGGCACACCGTTGCTACTCAATCCGCTTTGATACTTTAACTTTATAGAGGGTGGTTTCCAATTGTTGTAATGGGGTTACTATAAAGACACTGTGAGTTTCTTACGCAAATACCGGAACTCCCATGGAGATTACTATAAAGACACTGCGAGTTTCTTACGCAAATGCCAGATCTCTTACGGAGGTTACTATAAAGACACTGCGATGTTTCATCTACCGATGCGCAAATGCCAGAACTTCCGTATTGCATTTTGTTGTTCCAACTAGTGGTTTCCCCTCTAAGGTTTTCTTCACACTAGTCTAATATTTCCCCTTGTCCTTGACTCGTCCATCATAATTCTACTTACCATCAAGGCACTGTCACTTACCATGACGGATTAAATTAGATCATCGAAACCAAGTAAGAAGAACATAAAAAAAAGCATTTAAATCAACAAAAGGTTACACAAACATAAAGGTATATATATCAAAGCATCATGAGTAACAAGGTTTACTGCCTAGCCCTAAGAATCTAAACTTAGCCGCGGAACGACATGTTTACAAGAGACTCAAAGAAGACACAAACAAGTAGCGCTTCCTAACTAGCCTCAACACACTCCTTTCTTCTCACTTAATAAAATAAAACACCAAATGATACAAATATGTCTTCCTCTTCAGTCCAGAGGGCTTATATAGGAGTGAGGGGGCGCCTGGAGATGAGTGGAGTCCAAGAAATCTGATATGGATACAGCTGGAGCAGTTATTCACCAAAGGGCGCCTCGAATACGGACCGTATTGGCTGATACGGTCCGTATTGGAACTGTGTCGCTGAGGGACTTAATGCGTATCGCGCCATCTCTGGTCCGTATTAGCCAATACGGGCCGTAACAGAGCCTTAGTCGATGAGTTGTGCTTATCCGATTGACCTGATTCTTGCTCCAAATGATGTAGAATAGCCCCAAAACATGTTTCATGTACTAAAACATAAGTAGAGTAATAGTAACATTTTTCTCTAATTAATTAAACATAAATGTGAGATAATAAGGCAAAACCTAAGCCAAAACCCTACGTAATTCACTATCATTTTGACGTTGATCACGCCTCCCAACTTGAATTCTTACTTGTCCTCAAGCAACGACATCCCAACTAGTCAAAGGTCCGATCTAGGTCAAACCATACAATCTCAAGGACTTGCTATAAATTAATTTAGAACTTGGACTTGGTACAATTGTCATAGCATTCAAAAATTTAGAACTTCAAAAATATTCATGACCTCTCCCTTGAACAATTTATTCACCCCATGATTAACCTTATTATGCATCCCTTAGAATAATTATCATCAAATAATTCATCTCACAAATATCTCTAAATTCGAGAGTGCTAATTTCTCCTTCGATTATAAGTGGATCTCTCCCGATCAATAGGAATTCTAATGATATAAATTTTTATTTTCCTTCCTAATTGATTGGAGCGAAGTATGACAACTAAGTGTGTTGGTACATGTAACATTTTTTTGAAAAATTGACTATGCATAAAAATTAAAATTTGAGAGGTTCTATCGAGCCTATTGGTAATCAGTCTTGCGTAGGTACCCGTATCATCTTTTATCCTCCATATTTGATTCTATTTTTTTTCTTTTTCTGAATTTTTCTATTTTTTTTGATTTTTCCATTTTCTGATTTTTTTTTTGTATTTTTATATTTATCTGAAAATTAAAAATTTGGATAAGTAAATATTTTTGTGTCACAAGTACCATGATTACACACAATTCTAAGTATTCATATTGCATAGTTTCGCTAGGGGTTTATCTATAATAAGTGGGTATTTTAAAACACTTTCAAGTTTAGAGGACTTTACAAAAATAAATTACCCAGCAATAAAAAATTATAAGGTTGCAATTTTGGTCAACATTCATGGTTAGCAATTAATTGTTCACTTTGAGATCACTAGTTATTTTAAAAATTCTGAATTTTTGTTACCATGGACAATTGTCTAAACCTTAGCCTAAATTAATTCGAACAATTCCTTATTTGATTACCTACATTCATGGTGCGCTTCTTGAGATTTTCAATCATGTTGTTCGCATAGCGCGCGCTTGGGCCGGGCTCCCTTGGTTGGTCAACCTCTTGACCGCTTGGGACGGGCTCCTAACTGTGACCACATAGTTGTTCTTTTCATTGTCGGCCACTGATTTGAGATGGTGGATGATGCGATAGCCGAGGTATGGTTGGCGTTTGTGATTCTTCATGCATCTCATGAGATAGATATCCCTCTCCTTGATCTCCGTATTGTCCTCACCTGTTGGGAAAATTGAATTTGAGAGTATGATGTGTATATACCTTAATTCAATACTCGTGATGAGGCGTGAATCTTTTCGATAAACCTCCCTTTCGTTCATTGCAATAGTTCCCTAATAATTCATGCGCTTCAATCGCGTGCCAATCTCAGTCTCACCACTTTGAGGGATAGAGAGTGCAGTACAAAACTCCATGGTGATTTCATAAGGATGGTTGTAGAGACGGTACTTGATCTTGTTGCCCTCAATTTGCAATGTGGATAGGAACTCGATTGTTGGCCTATCGTATGATCTTGTGACTCTCAGTTGGTTTGTGAGATCCTATGAGTTGATGTTGTTGAGGGACACCCTCACATCAAAGCAACCCAGGGTTTTCATTAAATTCACGCACATCGCCTTGTTGTTTGCAAGGGTGCGATCAATCATTCATTGGGCACGATCATACTCCTCTCAATTAGCAAATTGGATTCTCATTATTGTGAGAAGGGTTTTCTCATCTTTGGTTGGAGGACAGGAGTGCTAGGGGCTGTTTTCTGCAATTTTCCTTAAAGTTCCATGCTTTGGTACGGGTCGGATTGGTCAATACGGACCCAATACGGACCTGACTTAGAAAAAATTCCGTTTTTGGCAGCACAAATTTTTGGAAAGTTTCTGAAATTTTTGCTCTTGAATGGGAATTTGTGATGAAGGGTTTATAAAGTGGTGAAAGGATGTCAGGGGAGTGGAGATCATGAGAAGTTATTTTTAGCTAAAATTTGAATTTCCATTTTTGGAGCACATAAATTAAAAGTTGGTTATTTCTGTCAGGTGAGTACGGTCCGTATTGGTTAATACGGTCCATATCCAGCACTTGGTTTTCTTGTTTCTGCCCTGAACTGAGTGGTAGGTCCGTATCGGAGTCTTATCCCGTATTGGACTTAGTATGGTCCGTACCAGAGAGTAAAGTTTTGCAATGGGCTTCGAATATTTCGACCAAATTTTTCCAGAAACTCCCCCTGCATGTAAGATTAGTAACCATGTGATTAAAATCCAAGTTTAAGATGGAATGAGTTGATTTTGAATTTTTGTAAAATAATAATGAAAAGAAAGCAAAAGTGGTCTTGGGTTGCCTCTCAAGAAGCGCTTGTTTATGGTCATTAGCTCGACCCCTTGTTTCATTGAGACTTCGGATGAACCATGAAATATTTTATCTTCACCTTCCGACCGTGGACCGCATCGTAGTTCTCCAAAGAACTTTTTGATGCAATAATGTTGAGAACGGTTAGAAAAGGCCATGATTCTATGATTGGAACTTTGGTTTCTTCTGGTTTGATAGAAATTAAAATCAACAGAAGATTGGAATGCTTATTTTCATGCGGTTGTGTGTGCCAACTCTCTTCTAATGCTTGAGTTTTCTCTATTATGTCATCTTCAAGTATGATGCAGTATATGAGAATGGTTGGGCTAAGTTCTTGATGTCATCAATTGTGTAGCCGATGGCTTCTCTGTGCTTTTTGAGTATATTGACGAGCTTGTTGGCCTAAGCTTTGTCGAGTTGAGAACCGACAATCACCGAGTAGGTTTGGTTGGGCCCAGGAATTTGTAGCGGAGGTTGGATGGAAGGGGTTTGAGCTCGAGCTGTGGAGGATAGGTTGTCTTCTCCCTTTTCTTCTCTTTGCTACTGACCGTATTAGGCAACATGGACTGAGTATATCAGATGTGGTGGATCATTCCTCTTCCTTTTATGTGACAACAGCACAACTTGCGCAAGTTCCAGCGTGGACCTCATTAGGTTCAGTGGTGGTGTATTGCTCGAGTTGCTCTTCATTGTCTCATTCCTTCATGAGATCGTCATGTTCCTCCATGCTCATGAATTCTCCTAATTCATCGAACGGAAATTCCTCCTCTTCAAATTCGTCAGTGATACCTAAATTGAAAACACGATCAATGTCAGACGGGTGTTTAAGAGCTTTATTATGTCGTAGACCACATTGTCTTCTCCAACATTTAATAAGATCCTCCCATTTTTAACATCAATCGTTGCTCCACATGTGGCGAGAAATAGTTTTCCAAGAATGATCGGAATCTGCTCTTTTTCTTCCATGTCAATCACAACGAAATCTCCTGGTATCCAAAATTCTTCAACTTTGATCGGGACATCTAGCAACACTCCTTGAGGATATTGAATTGATCGATCAGCGAGTTGCAATGAAATTTGCATAGATGAGAGTTCTCCATATCCCAATTTGTCATACACTACCTTCAGCATTAGACTCACACTTGCTCCCAAATCACACAATGCTCTCTTCAAATTCGTCATGCCAATCGTGTATGGTATTGAGAAGCTTCTCGGATCTTTCAACTTTACCGATAGTTTATTTTGCACGAGCGCACTACACTCCATGTTGAGAGGAACTGTTGAGCATTCTTGGAGTTTGTTGTGGTTTGCAAGGATCTACTTCAGAAATTTGGCATACGAGGGTATGCTTGTGATTGCCTCGGTGAAGGGGATAGTGATTTGCAAATGCTTGAGCGTCTCCATAAATCTTGCGAATTGTTACTCCATCTTGTGCTTGGCTGGCCTTCGAGGGAACAACAGAGGTGGCTTGTAGGCTGGTGGTGCGATGTATTCATGTTCGGGTTATCGTTCGTCTTCACCTACGGTGTCATTCTGCTCCTCAATTGGGTCTACTTGCATTTCAAATACTGGCGGCTCTTGTTACTGCAGCTCATATTCATCAGAATGCGGTGGCTCTACATGCATCTCATCGGGAGTTAGATCGGGCGTTGGAGGTCCTTTATAAACTGTGCCACTCCTTAGTGTAATGCATTTGCAACTCTCTCTTGGATTTTCTTCTGGTTGACCCAGAAATTTGCCTTTTCCACGTGTGATGCTCGAGAGTTCTCTTGCCATCTTGGAGATGTGATCCTCCAAGTCCTTGTTGCGATTTACTAAGGTTTCGATCTTTTGCGTGATGTCGGCATTCGCCTTGTCTTGCTTCTCTAGGAATCTCTCCATTAATGCTGTGATGTCAGGTTTATGTGGTTAGTTGTACTGCCTCGGTTGGTAATTCGGTTAAGGATTCTTATACCTTGGTTGGAAATTGGGTTGTGGCTGGTAATTCTGTTGAGATGCAGCGGGTCTTTGATTTTTTGCATATGAGAGATTTGGATGGTTTCGGTTGTTTGGATGGTACAAGTTGTAAGCAGGCTGAGGGCGAAAGCTGTTGTCAATGACATTTACTTGCTCTATCTCTTCCTCAGTTTCTGTCACATTCGTACATTCATTCATCTCATGTGCTCATCCACAATAGCCACGGCTGTCGCGGTGTTGACTGCTGCCATTGTTCACTGCTTGTTGACTGCTGATTGCAATGCATCAATCTTTGCATTCAGCATGGTGAACTCGTCGACTTGGTGCATGCCAAGTGTTGGGTTTGGCTTCTTGCGTTCTGAGGTCCAATAGTATTGGTTGAGTGCAATCTCTTCGATTAGGTTGCAAGGCTTGTCAGGTTCATTATTCATGATTGCTTCTCCTGCAGAAGCATAATAGACAGCCTTGCGGTGGGGTTTAGGTCATCATAAAAAGTTTGCACAATTAATATATATATATATATGAGGTTGGCTACTCTACTTACATAAGCATATGAGGGCATATGCTTATAAGTCATTTTTTGATTTTCAATGTCCAAATGGTCGATCTAAAGCGCTTAACATGTTCTCCATATTAATAAGTGTTTGGAAACGAAATTTTATATTTTTTGGAATTTTTTTACTATTTTTCTAGAATTTTTCAAAACAGTGGTTTAATATGGTAAAAAAAATCTAAAAAATACTATTTTGAAAAATTCTAAACAAATAGTAATAAAATTTCAAAAAATGTAAAATTTTGTTTCCAAACACATATTAATATGGAGAACATGTTGAGTGCTTTAGATCGACCATTTAGACATTGAAAACGCAAAAATGACTTATAAACATGTGCTCTCATATGCTTATATAAGTAGAGTAGCCACTCACTATATATATATATATATATATATAGAGAGAGAGAGAGAGAGAATGGCTAATATACAAACGTTTGTTCCTGGACTCAGGAACAAATGATTCGGTTCTCCAATTTTCAAAGTCCAAACAGTCGATCCAAACCGTTAGATATTCAATCTATATTAAAATGTACTTGGAGACCAAATTTTACATTTTTTGGAATTTTTTTACTATTTATTAAGCTGGTTTGAAAACTGCTGTTTTTATTAAATTTCTGCAGCATTGAAAAACAGCGGTTTTCAAACCAGCTTAATAAATAGTAAAAAAATTCCAAAAAATGTAAAATTTGGTCTCCAAGCACATTTTAATATAGATTGAATATCTAACAGTTTGGATCGACTGTTTGGACTTTGAAAATCGGAGAACCAAATCGTTTGTTCCTGAGTCCAGGAACAAACGTTTGTATATTAGCCATTCTCTATATATATATATATATGAGCTGGGCTATGGTGAGTTGTGAAGTAAAATGTCATTTTTACTTCACGCTCATATTTTCATTTTGAAAATCCAAACAACCGATCCGAACCGCTCAACATGTTCTCTATATTGAAATGTGCTTGGAGACTAAATTTTACATTTTTGGGAAATTTTTTACTATTTATTAAGCCACTTTGAAAATCGCTGATCCGGTGGTCCAGAAATTTTTACTGTTCACAGTGGATCAGCGATTTCAATGTGGCATAATAAATAGTAAAAAAATTCCAAAAAATGTAAAATTTAGTCTCCACGGACATTTCAATATAGAGAACATGTTGAGCGGTTCGGATCGGTTTTTTGGATTTTCCAAATGAAAATATGTCGTGAAGTAAAACGACGTTTTACTTCACAACTCACCAAAGCCTATCTCTCTCTCTCTCTCTCTTTATATATATATATATATAATAGAAAGCTTGAAAAAATAACTTTAATTAAAAAATATTATTTAATAGATATATTTTTATTTTCGGACTAATTTTAAGAAATAGTTCTAATATAATAGAAAGCTTGAAAAAATAACTTTAGCCACTTAAAATGGTTTAATATCTTAAAAAGATTTTTTTAATATTATCTACTTGTTTGCTAGATCCTTGTTCGTATGAAAATGTTTTCATTAATTTGCATAGAACACTCGTAGTAAAACCAACATTTTTTTAATTAATCACCAAACAATTAGTCACTAATTGTAATAAATGCATTTTTACCTTTCCAAAATTATTTTAAAAATACTATGCAATAAGTTCTGCAGATTTATATTTCTAAACACACACTGATAAGTGCGGCACAAAAAATTTCATTTTCTTGTTGAATATAGATAAAAAGAAGTGTTCGAAATATTATTTTTTAGTAAAATTGAGAGTCACATCACTTAATTAGTTTAATATTCACAATAAATTATTTATTTAGGTTTAAAGCATGTGACCTCTTATCCAGAAGTCAGAGAACATTGCTTTTGCAACTTAACCAAAAACAAATTTTTGTTTGAAACATTCTCATGCGTATGCGAAAAAACGAGGTCTGATTCAAATTCCCAAGGTTTCACTTTGTTTGTTTTTTTTTTTTTTTTCATTTCTCATGGTTTGTCATGCCCAATAAAAATGAGAAGACGGACATTTTGAGAATTAAATCCCAAATCTCCTATATTTTCAACTTTATGGTTTTCAAGAGTAGAAATGCCGAGCGGCACAAAAGCTCGGTTTAACGGTTGCTGAGACCATCAGGTCTGCTTTATTCGAGCCGCCTGTTATTACTTCGACAAGTACACTACAACCTCTTAGATCCAGCTGAATAAAGTATTTTCAATCAATATCAACGGCCCAGAATATATCCCAAAATAGGCTTAGTTTGACAATAATATTTTTAGACCCAGCTTAATAAAGTCCAGTAGAGTAGGCCAGGGGCCAGCCTGGAGAGGCAGGCGATACAAACCGAACAAAGGATGGCGTTTATGGAAACGTTCTCCAGGCCCATACTTGTTGCCTGATATGAAAAGTTCTCCTAGCTCCCATTTTTATCATATTTAGGCTGATAAATATTTTATTATAACAAGTTTGCATAGTGTCTTTAACTATATTAGTTGAAATAATGTTTGAGTACACCTTTGTAATTAATTTTACCATCAGCTTCTAGAGATATTATCTGACATATAATATATATGGTATATTCTTTCATTTGCTCATGTCAACCTATGATAATGTTTGAGTACACCTTGCTAAGTTTTCTAAATTAGCTAAAAGTCTTTAAATGGTATTCTATACTTTGTTATTGTTTTACTATTTTCAGCGTCTCATCCAATCGCATGGTAATTATGCATATTGTCTGCAATTCTTAGATTCATAACGTGGGACTAATTCAGTTATTACCAAACGAGGAGTAGACATGCAAAATTGTGGGGTAAAGATTTTAACAGAGCAGTTTTAGCTTCATGCAGCGCACAAACCATGTGCAGCCCTGTTTTGGTTCTATAGTCATTGCGCTGCATGGAGCCAAACCAGCTCTGTTAAAATCTTTACCCAAATTGTGTGGAACGTTATTAGCTTTGGAAACAAACTTGAATGCTAAGAAATCTCTTGCTATTTAGAGGAAGGGAGATTAAACAGAGAGATAAATAAGGAAAGGCGGCTGAACTTGATATATAAAGTATTTCTCCTTTTTTTGGAACGTCAAAGAATAGATCCGTTGCAAGAGCCAATATAAATAGCACAGAGAGAGAGAGCTAGGTTTTTTCTCTTCTCTATTAACCGTACTAGCACAGCTTCCTCTTCTTGGTTGTCAGGTTTGCTTATGTCTCCATCCTTTTGCTTCAATTTTTCAATTTTTGAGAAACTTAATATCAGGCATCTGATAAATTATGGTCTCTGTCAAATCTGCAATGGGAAGGATATTTCCTTTCCTGTTATGACTGTGGATGACTCAGCCTAGCTTCTTGCTAGTTGAACTGGATTTTGTAATTATCTTATTCAGAAATGAAATGGGCACTTTTGCCTTTTTTTTTAAAAAAAAAATCTGCAATGGGAAAAGATCATTTTTAACATCATTTGAAGTAGAATTTTTCTATCTCGCTCTGAAAATTTTCTGTTAAGAGAAAATGGAGGAATTTTGTAGATTCATGGTATGCTATACAAGAGTAAAAATATAAATACAAGCTGCTGATTCTTGATTTGATAATTTTTTGTAAATTTCAGGAGGAGAATCTTCTCTTCAACCCTTTTTCCCCATTCCCATCTAATTTGAGCATTAACCTGTGACAGAGAACTTGATCAATGGAGGACCTATACAAAAACGATCCGAACTCTTGGCTGAGACGCACACGTTTATCTAAGACAGTTTATCACCGGCCGAACTCTTTGGAAATACCCATCATCCCTTTAACCAAACTCAAGCTTGGATCCTCTAACCCAAGCTCGAGCTGGGCATCTATCTCCACGCTCATCCCCCGGGACAATACCTCCAAGATAAATCAGGCAACTAACCTGTCAAGTTTGAAGTCAAATAATCCTGATATTAGTCTTACTGGCGAGGTGCAAGTGGAATCGGATTCCAAGACAAAGAAAGATAACCTGGAATCTGTGCATGGGGCTATATCTGGCATGTTTAAAGAGGTGAAAAAAACAGTCAGGAGCCGACTCATGGGCCCACTACACAGAGAAAGAACAATGAAGTGCATAAGGTTCATCACACAGAAAAAGAACAGTGATAGTGGTATTACTGGTGAGGTGCAAGTGGAATCAGATTGCAAGACAGAGAAAAATAACGTAGCATCCGTGCATGGTGCTATATCTGACATGTTTAAAGAGGTGAAAAACACCGTCAGGAGCCGATTCATGGGATCATCACACAGTGAAAGAATAGTTAAGTCATCCTCGAGTCAAAAGAAGAAGAGCCGCTGGATGAAGTTCTTTGGTCGTGAGGTGCATCAGGTGGGTGCACTGGACAAATCCAATGAGGATGGCTGGACACCAGATATGTCAGAGCTGATCCGGTGGAAGGAGATGGCGAGAAGGGTCCGTTGCCCAATTTTCAAAGAGGCTCATGCGACGCCACTAGAGTTTGGCCTTGAAGATCAAACCCGGTAGTTTTTTCACTGGGAGTTGCTTACTACAAGCTGCCGGTGAATGCAATATGTGCAGAAGCCTTCTTTTATCTGTTCATCCTATTTACTTCTTATATTTGAGCACACTTTTAAGTTTGACCGTGGATATGTCAAAGGAGTGAGGTTGACTGTGAACTATTAATCTTGAACATACATGAATGCAGTTTTTGATAATGATGTTCCATATATTGTCTCGCATTTTTATGATGCTACAAATATTCTGTTTCTTTTGATAATTTAATTGAACCGAAGCTTTTTTTTGTAACATGATATGAAATATTGTTTTGCTGTTGTCAGAGCTGGAGCATTTTTGGTGTTGATTTGTAATCTTGTAGGTTTGGTAAAAATACTGACATCAACTGGGTCTAATACCCGTTTCCACAAAACTGTCACGGAATGGTTTATGGGAGGTAACATAGCAGTGCTGATAGATTTGCATCTCAAATTTTTATTAGTGGATGAATTATGAGGAAGAATTGTACGTGGTAGATTACACAATGGCGTTTAAGATAGAGATGATGCAACAGTCTAAATACTGGTAGTCAGCCCGCTCCTGCATCTGACTTTGCTCCATTTCCATATGCTCCTAAGGCTAGGCTGAGAAAACAGAGAAACCACTCCAATTAGATATTGAGATTTGAGAAAAATATGATGACGACTAATGATTAGATTTGATGATACTCTTCCCACAAAAATTATTATGTGATTAAGGAAATATCATTGTTTTAATGAAATCATAACGGATGTAATTTCATTTCGTTCTCTTTTTCTTTTGTTTGTAAAAAAGAAGAAAATCCTTATTGATGACATCTGGCGGGTGGAATGATATCATTTTAATGATTTAAGGCTAACATTAGATGAGACATACTGAATAAACTATACATAAAAAGGCTAACTTAATTACCTGGTAAATCTCCATTGTTCTTCATATTTGCATTGTTAAGCACCGTAGGGCATTTTCGTGCATGATTCACAACTTGGTTCCAGGCATTTGTCATCATTTTCGATATTTGAACAATCAGAAGTAATTAATGTTTTGGAGGCTTTCATGAGGAAGAGCAAATTAGATAGAAAGTTACCTTTACAAATTTTAGGCTGTGTAATGACAAATTAAAGGTTCTTTTTTAAAGTGTTATTCTTTATCAGATAAGCTGCACTTTTTTTTTTCCTTTTTTAATTTCTTATTTATCAGGATCGACTTGTTATCTAGGTTATTCATAAATTATATAATGAAGAAAAGTGAGATAGAAATTGAAGAATTTTTTTTTTGAGTAAAGAAATTGAAGAAATTTTATCTCTACTTTGTCAAAGAAAGAAATTTTATCTCTAGCTAAGTTCGATTATCATTCCACATTTTCAAGAAATCATGAACACTGTTGATATCGATCATCTCCTTCAATCTCTAATAATATTTTCCATCTTTTGTAATAATCTTGAGTCGCCTAACATTGTCGTGAAGCATTGGGGGATAATGCTTCTGGTACACTATAAAGAATTGCACAGTTAATGGAATTGTGGATTCTACATTTCATCGACGAAAATGTTGTTCAATTAAGATTATACAACTGTTTTTCTTACAAAAAAAAAGAGATAACTTCTTCTCAACTTTGCTGACATTCATCTCCGTGATCTTTGACAGTAAATTTCTCAGTCAACCCCTCCTGAATCTTTATTATTTATACAGCACTCTGAATCAACAGAAGCACTGATGCGAAATTTCCATTTCCTCAGCCATTTTGAAATATTATCGGTGAAACATATATCCCTAATAGTACCAATTCCTTGGTTGAGAGTTACCAACAAGCAATGGTCTCCTGCCATCTCTTGGTTTAACAATTTTGCTACTGAATTTATCACTATCAAAATCTTCTAGCTCTAAATCCCCATTAATCACCACCATTTTCACTTTATGTGCGAGCCCTCCATGTGTGTGCAAATTTTGCCTGTATTAATGTTTATGGGTTGGATCTGTTTGGGCTTATTGTCATTACCAGTGATGTTATTGCTGGTGTATATTGATTGCGGGACTTGATTCGCGAAGATGATTTTGTGTCTCGGCAAGTCTTCACTGTGCAATGGCTGGGATCTAAAGGAATTTTTTCCCCCTAAAATAGAACTTTTTCATTAATTCAAAAGTCAAGATGATAAAATTGTTGAAAGTTTAATCCAAGTACTGACTTTAGTGTTGGTATCGCTTCTTCTATATCGTATTGGAGATTTCTGGACATAAAGGTAACCCATATATTAATATAAATTTTAGATAATTTCAAAATCAAGCTAATGAGTACATATATCTTTTTGTTTAAAAACGTACATTTACAATTTGAGCATTTCTTTGAGTTAAAATAGCCAGAGAGCGAAGTACAAAAACCCATTAACAATTTCTTTTAGGATCCAAAACATATCTCAAAATCTTCTCAACAAAATGTGTGCAGTTTTTTTTGTTGAACTCCACTTTCCTTCCATTGGCAAACTACGGTTCAACCTACAAGCAGGTCGGCCTGCTACTTATTTAGGCTGTATTTGGATTGTTTTAATGATCTTTCGTCTACACAGATCCATGCTCTTAGAATCTGGGCCTCCCTGCTGTCACTTAGGAGTTATGCCTCCCGGGCGGTGTTTCTATACTTGTGTATTTAATTGAAATCCTTTTACTCCTTTATTTAAAAAAAAATAATGTTCAAATGCTCTTAGAAGTGAATAAGTAAAAGGTACAAAAAATATTATAAAAAAATGAAACAATAGTAAAAACTAAAATGATATATATCAAAAGAATGAACCAACATTTATATACTGGCCACTGGGTTTGTTTTTTTAAGAGGTAGAAAGGTTAATGATGTGAAAAGGGTGGAAGTGTGGAACTGAGACTTGAACTGGTAGCATCTAACACTCCTGTACCGGTCTCTGGTACGGTTGCAGTAGCTTGCTGTCAGTTCTATCGATGAAGTATGCGTTGTGTACTGAGACCAATTCTACCTGGGGTTTCTTTTCTTGATAGTTGAGGGGGTTGCTAGGACTTTGTAAGTTACTGCATTTTATGATTTCTTTTAAAATATATATATATATATATATATATATAGAGAGAGAGAGAGAGAGAGTGGCTAATATACAAACGTTTGTTCCTGGACTCAGGAACAAACGGTTCGGTTCTCCGATTTTCAAAGTCCAAACAGTCGATCCAAACCGTTAGATATTCAATCTATATTGTGCTTGGAGACCAAATTAATTTTACATTTTTTGAAAATTTTTAACTATTTATTAAGCTGGTTTGAAAACCGCTATTTTCCAGTACTGCATAAATTTAATAAAAACAGCAGTTTTCAAACCAGCTTAATAAATAGTAAAAAAATTTCAAAAAATGTAAAATTTGGTCTCCAAACACATTTTAATATAGATTGAATATCTAACGGTTTGGATCAACTGTTTGGACTTTGAAAATTGGAGAACCGAATCGTTTGTTCCTGAGTCCAGGAACAAACGTTTGTATATTAGCCACTCTCTATATATATATTGTAAAGGGACAAAAGTATAATTAGGGAGTCTCTCTGTTTTAACTAGGAGCAGTAGTAGGTGTAGTTGTGAAATCTTTGCTAAGTATCCTTCCTTTTAAAAAAGATAAAAATGAACCACTTACAAAAAGAAAAGAAAAGAAAAAAGTAAAAAAGAAAAGAACGAAAAGGAATTTTACATGCATATATAGTTATATACACAGAATACAGTAGAGCAGAAAGCTTGAAAATGTATTGGTAGATTAAGTTCACACTACTCAAATCTATTGAGGATTTGGCGGCCTGCTGTTTGCAGCTGACACGCAGGACCCCCACTCAAGCAACTCTTTGCTGGTGTCATTCTTGTGCACAATCACCTCTATAAAGCACAAGCAATCCTGCTTGGGCCCCACAGCTGTCTCAATAGCTTCCTTCAGTTCTTCTTCGCATGCAACCTGCATTAATAGACCCAAATAAATAAATAAATTTATAGTTCACAACTTCTAATATGAAGACAGATTTTTTTTTTAAACTGGAATGTTAGAATGAAACAAAACGTACTTTAGCAGTCCAACATTTGCCCTTGCCATTGTGGATGGCATCCACGAGACCGGTGTAATTCCAGTTCTTGATCACATTGTACGGGCCGTCATGGATTTCCACTTCAATGGTGTAGCCACCATTGTTTATCAAGAATATAATGGTTATCTGACCACAACGGATCAGGTTGACACATCCTGAGCTGTCACCTGAGAGAATTGGCAGTTTCAATTGTTAGTTAGGCTATGTTACTTGCTCACTTCAATAGCCAATTCAGTTAAAAAAGATGATATATTAACTAAAATAATTACCTGGAAGCTTCCATCACCAATGCAAGCAATCACACGCTTATCTGTAGCTGCTTGTGCATAACCAAGTGTCGCCCCCACAGACCACCCGATTGATCCATATTGCATTTGGAATTCGTACCTACAAAGTCATGGCAGTTTCTGATCAGAACAAGTAACATACATTGGCAGAATTTCCAGAACTATCTTAAGCCATCAAAAGTTCAAAACAAATAGAATATAAAAGAGAAGAAATCATATCCGCAACCTTCAGGCAGTTTGAGCTTCTGGCAATTGAACAAGGAGTCACCAGTCTCAGCAATTACCGCAGTGTTATCAGAGAGCATGTTCTGTATATGCTTAAACAGAATATTGACCTTGAGGGGCTCCTTTGGAGCAGACTCGGGTGGCTGTCCATGTGGCACGAATCCTCCAGTAATTCTCATAAGCAGTTTTGTTCTTCTTGATCCTCTTTGCAAGAGCCTGGAGAAAGTCTTTCATGTAGATGCAACCAAAGGCGGGCCCATTTGCCACGACGACACGGTTTGGCTCCACAATGATCGCCTTCTCTTTCTTCAGAAGGAGAGAGTATCCAACCGAGCTGTAGTCATTGAATATGGGGCCTACAAAGATGTACGCATCGGCAGATTCTACGATTTCGGCACAGAAGGTGGTACTGACAGCGCCCCAGTATGTACCAATGAAGTGCGGTAGGTTTTCAGGCACAAGCCCCTTGACAGATGGCATGACTGCCACTGGGTAGCCAGACGCACCAGTTAGTTCGACAAAAGCATTTTCGGCCTTTGCCACTCGAATTTTGGGCCCACCGACCATGACCGGTTTAACAGCCTTATTTAGAACTGCCAAGGTGGCCTCCATGGCAGCCTCAAGCCCCATCCGGTTGCTTGTTCTGATTTATGCAACAAAAATGTATGGTTAATACCAACTAATTTTACCACAATAAAATCGACAATAGGATTAAGGAAAAAAGAAAAAATGAAAAGGCAAATTGTAATATATACTTGGGGGTGAGGAAGAAGGGAACAGGCTCGCGGCTGAAGGTGGGATGAGGGATACCAGAGAGGTTACAACTAATGCTAATATACACCGGCTTGCTCTCCTTAATAGCCATTGAAATTGCTCTGTCGATCTGCTCGTGTGCATCTTCCAAGTTGTTCACCACCGCCTAATTTGAAGAACCAACGTACAAGATACAAATTCAAACATGAAAATAAAAATAAAAAAGCAACAAATAGGCAAAGGAATTTTTTTTGTGGCTATCTATAGTTATCCAATTAAATTACCTGGTAGCAGGTGACGGTCTGGAAGCACCGAAGCTCCTGGGAGAAATCGGGCAAACCAATAGTGTGATGCAGAACCCGGTTCGTAGCATAATCGTTCGAGTTGGGCCCACCTACGATGCAAATCAACGGCAGGTTCTCACTATATGCACCGGCGATGGCATTCAACACACTGAGCCCACCGACGGTGAAGGTGACGACACAGGCGCCAAACCGCGAGACC
>JAJGRW010004391.1:0-12806 GCA_025461045.1 Carex parvula | reverse complement strand
ATATATTTTTTTTTAATTTTTGTGTGTTTTTCTTTGCTACAAATATATATTAGCACAAATTTAGCGTACAACCAAGAATATATTCGGCTAAGTACATTTTCCACTATTCGTTGATATGATTTTTTTAAAGAATATTATAATAGATAGAAAAAAAAATGGAGAAATACTGAATTGAAACGAGAAAATTGAAATAAGAGTTAAAAAAAAAAACATATTATTTTATGATTTTTGGTGAGTCTGGTCGTTACGATAAATTTTGAGGGATATCTGAATAGTAAAAATTAATAATAACAAAAACTAATGAATAGAGAGTTTGAGAGAATTCGCCAAATTGTCTTATTCAATATAATTGTGAAGCAACAATATTTAACAACCAACATAGATTAGGTGCCGAATTATCATCAATTTATAGTTTCGGTCACATTATTTAACAACCAAAATAGATTATCAACATAGAAACAACAATAAAATAAATAACATAAATATAACATGGCATAACTTAAAAAATCTGAAAATCATATAAAAATAACATAACAAGTTTAAAATAAATTAACATAGCATAAAATAACATAAAATGCCCGAATTATGTAGAAAGTTAGAATTACATAAAAAGTCATGTTATAAAACAACACTATTCTTTGAAGCTAGTGATCGAGCTTCTTTTGTTATGTTTTTTTATATTTTTTCCGATTTTTTGGTCTAATTTGGAGTCTCACTTTTAAAAAAAAATTTATTTTTTTGTCTAATCTGGCGTCCCACATTTAGAAAAAAAAAAATGCCAGTTTTTGTTCTCAATTGGAGTTCCACATATATATATTTTCTTTTTCTTTTGTTTAGCGGAGGTTATAGTATAATTTGGCGTGACCCTGTGGGACTCCAAACCGTGACGTTGTCTTTCTATTTTAAAATTCCACCTTGTCATTTTCTATTTTTTATTTTTTTTATTTCTTATTTCTTATGAATAAAAATTTCGGCTGAAACAGTGTAATTCATATTTACAACCAGTCATTAATAAACATCTGAAAAAGTAAATGATCAAGGACGCAAGGTAAATTACTATGGGCCACCGGGCATAATTGCGTATGCAGTCTTAACAAGTTGACATTTGAATATTGTTCCTTGGTATTAGACCCGAAATTTTTTTAGTTGACACTTCTTAAAAATCAAATTAAATGAATACCACCTGTTTGGAGTTTTTTTCAATACTACCACCCTCGCTAACCCAGTTCGCGCACCAAATAGGCTGGTGCGCGGACTGGGTTGGCACACCAGGTGGTGCGCGGACCTGGTTAGCACACCCAGGTGTTCTGCCTATTAAGGCCTATCTTACGTGGTGTATTAAGGCCTATCTTACGTGGTGTAGTTCTGATGATATTAGTTCTTAAGTTATTTTCATATTATTTCTTATGTTGCGTATTTTAGATCTCATATCTGCAATACATAATACATTAAAATATAACAACACCATATATAAAACATAACGCAAAACACACAATAATGCATATTCTGCAGTCATAGTACATTAAAACATAACACACAATACATAAAACAGTTCCGAAAGCCCTAACCATAATACATAACCGAAAATCCTAACCTTAATAAATAAACAGAAAGCCATAACCATGACATTATTGGGTAGCTTTGTTGGTAGCTCTGTTAGTCGGTGACCCCTTCTCCTTCCTTCCAGTATGTCCATTCATATTGGGATTCGGTTGTGTCTTCTCCGATCCAACTTCACTAACCGGTGCTCTGGCATTAAGATATCCCCTTCGTGTGGCGGTCAATCACCTTGATTGTCATACACGTGGAATTCTCCACTCCATGTGTCGATAAGCGTTTGAATGTTGTAATAGTAATTTACGAAGACATTTGGATCGTAGTTCCTATATTTTTCACACATTTGTAAGTTTCATCATCCAAGATTATTATGAAATTTTAACACACATTCGACCTTATACGACACACTGCCATCACATGAACACATGGTATTCCGGTGAGCTGAGACTTTTGGCAAGAGCATTCCACCTCATGGTCGTTCTTCACAACGACCTTGTACCTACAGTATTGGGCCGTGTACACTCATTTGCCTGCCTCTATGTCAAATGGGATTTTCTCACTATGTGATGTCACCATGAATTTCCCAGATCTATTGAATGCAACAGCGCTCATTTTGTAGGTCTTCTGGATGTGCTTGTTCAGCTTCAAGTACGTACGAGTGGAGAAAAGTTGACCCTCTTGTTGGCATTGCACGGCCTTCTCTCTTCTTTGAACGAACCATGTGACACACTTGTAAAACGTCTCCTCAATAATTGCAGAAACCGGTAACCTACGAGAATTACAATTTACAATTAAAATAAAGATAACCTAAAATATTTCATTAATTGTGAACTATGAAAATTGTGAATAACAAACCTGCGAGAAGTTTTGAAGACATTGTTCAGCGGTTCGGAACCATTGCTGGTCATTATTTCCCAAACGACTTCCGTCGTCTATAGCTTGATAAACCTTCCATGGCTTAGCTGGTTCTTCCTTGTCATTTTCATTATACTTGCCACATGTATTCAAGTATGTCAATCAATCAGGATTTCGCCTTCCAATTGCATTAAGGCCATCTTGTAATCTTCTTCGTTTCTTCTTTTTAACCATCATCTTGAAGAATTTAGAAGCAACTTTATCCTGAGTTTGTTTTCCAAAATTCTCAAACACGTGTTGAGAGCATAACCGGTGGGCACACTGCCCGCTCTCCTCTGACCAACCCAGATCATCTTGAATGAACACCTTTTTAATGTCCTTGTGCCGGTCAGAGACCACACACATGAACCTATTCGGACCAATTACATACTCCCGCACCCACTTCATAAACCACCCCTAATTCTCAAACTCTTCGCTCTCTACCAATCCAAATGCTAGTGGGATTAACTGATTATCCGCGTCATATCCGGTGACAATCAACAACCTGCCCTTGTATCTACCTGACAAGAAACAGGCGTCGATAATGATGATGGGTCTGAGGTGACCTACTGCTTCTATACACGGTCCCCATGCCCATGCCAACCTCATGAAATACCGGTACCCTGCTTTTTTTGTAGGCTTGGAAACAACTTCATACACAGTTCTCGGATTTGCCCTTTTTATTGCCTCCAACAAAGGGACAATAAGCCGTAAGACCCCTCCCAACTACCAAATGCCCGGGCAATCGCTAACTCTCTACCACGCCACAATTTGTTGTATTTTGAGACGATGCCCTCGTACCTTTCAGCAACCAGGTCACTGATAGCTCTGATACTAATATCAGTAATTTTTTTTCCAAAGACAGTTTTATGCAGTTGGCGACCATAGAGGACGTCAACTGCGCATGATCTGACCTGGATGCATCTGCGTGGCATGTGTGTTGTACCTCATTCTTCTTGATGGCCCAAGTATTACCAAAGCCTGTGGCCCTCGCAACCAACCCCCACTTGCACTTGTCGCTCTGGCACTTAAACCTTAACCTTTTTGTGTCGCTGTGTGTCTGTTTGATCTCGATATTTTTCTTTGTGTGCCAGTGGTGGATTTTTTCTTTCATTTGATCCTTGTCGTTGTACGTCATCCCCTCAGAAATTTCTGATCTTTCTCCAACCTAGTTGAAAATTCAAAAAATTTAAATTATTAAATTTTTAAAGAAATAAAAAATTCATATAAGTTCAAAAACGAACCTCTGAACCCGCAAAAAAAATGATGTCAGCCTCTTGAAATCCCGAAGTGTCATGAAAAGCTAGAAACGGGTGTCTCTCTCCATGACCTGATATCGGCCAACTTCGCATACCCAGCACGGGACGGGTGTATTCCTCGTCACTGTGATCTACTATCTGCCCACCGTCGTCACTAGCATCCCAATTTTTCTCTGCCTCCCGTTCTTCGAGATCCTCGTCTGTATTGTCAGTATAATAACGTGGTTCTGGGGTTTCAGATAGGTGCCGGCTAGAGCTGGAGGATGGAACCCGAGATCGGCCCCGACTAGAACCAACCCCCACGGATGGGGACCGACTAGGACCAGCCCCCGTTGATGGGGACCGACTAGTACCTGCTAAATTTAGGGCCCGAGTAGGACCCGTCACTGAATGATCCATGCCCCGACTAGTGTTCTGTCTACGGTTCTGTCTAGGGTTCTGTCTGGGGTTGTCAACCACATATAACTCTAGGAACTTGAAAGGTGTTGTCAAATTCAATGTCATTTGGGTATACAACCCCCAACTGCTATCGTCTAGTACAGGGAGCTGTTGGAACCATGTTTGGTTGCCTTGGCCAATATTGATCCTTGCGGAAATTACCAGTTCGTAATTAATTCGGGTAAATACCAAGTTCCTGGTGCACTTCCCTAGTTATATATCTGAAATCTAAATCCGAGCCGATATTGAACATTTTCTGGGGTTGGGTACTGTAATAAGCACCATTGGGCCATTGTAATACTTCACCACCAAAATAACAAGCAATTCCAATCATAGTTACCTGAATTACAGAACAAACCTAACATTTAATAAATTTACAAAAAATTTAAAAAATAATTAAATAATTTAAAAAATATAAAGGGCAAGAGTGAAAAAAACTTACTCTTTGGTCTTTGCGAGAATGCTCTTTGTTGCCTGCTGCCCTGCGTCGAATGGAATGAGCACAGTTATCTGAGGTGGTGCCTTAATAGGCAGAACACATAGGTGCGCTAACCAAGTCCGCGCACCAGTCTATTTGGTGCGAGAACTGAATTAGCGAGGGTGGTAGTATTGAAAAAAACTCCAAACAGGTGGTATTTATTTAATTTGATTTTTTTTTTTTTGTGGCATCAATAAAAGTTTCGGGTATTAGACCAGCTCACCAGCATCTTTTAGCTTTATATATCCAATCAACTGAGAAAGGGGTTTATACTTTATACTCACCAGTCACAATAAAGCATGGGGCCCAAACCCCTCTGTCCCATTTCCCTAATACTCTTCTACTGTTTCGCTATTACCTTCATCTTGTACCCTTGTTCTTGTTCTCGAGTAGTTGGCTATGGCTACAAGGTCGGATCTGTCGTGCGGGACTCGTCAGAGAGGTGGCTCAGTGCCGAGCTTTCGGTCGTAAAGAAATCTTCGGTGTATGGAGACGATATTGAGAATCTGAATCTCGTTGCAAGGTAATGCATTAATAATTTGTTTCAAAGGGTTTTATTATCTGAACCTTCAGTGTAATGGATATTAGCATATTTGTTCTGAGCATGAACCCAAATATAGTAGATATATAGGTAAACTCAATTCTCAAACTCTAAAATAGAGTCAATTTGTAAATTACTGAAAGGTCAAGAGAACTTCAATTTGAGGTATTCTTGTAAAATGTAGCAGTTAGTGTATTGAGGTATTCTTGAAATGTCGCAGTTGTAGCATGAATCAGGCACCAACAAAGCTTAAGTAAAATGTAGCATGAACAACACAGCGTAGTGCCACACAGATCTCCAAATAATAACTAATTAAGCTTTGTGGGTGCCTGATTTATTATAGTTTTGAATTGCATTATATGATAATCACAAGTCAATTGTTAACTCAACGGGGTCCAATTCGTGTTAGAAATCGAGAGGCTCATTTACAACCTGTCTTCTCATTTGTTTCTGTTCATAATTGCTTTTCTTTGCTCGTTCCTGCTCTCAAAGCGTCGGGTTACCGGTTACGGTATCATTTCATATCAGTGTCTATGGACCTGACATCCAAAGTCGTGATTTATTTTCGAAGCAAGTTTTAGCGCATATAATGAAACTTTTTTTTCCATAGGTTGGTTAATTGTAGGTATGTTGATTTATAAAGCCATGCAATCTTGTTCTGTTTACTTCATAAAATTTTAATTATTAATAAAAAAAAGCACCGCTAGCATTTATTATGTTTTAATTAATTTATTTATCTTCCTTATGCAGCTATGAGACTGAGGACCGGTTGCATGTCAGAATAACTGATTCGAAGCACCAGAGATGGGAAATCCCACAACATGTCATACCCCGCGAACCAGTTCCCACTCGCAGATTCATGCCCAAAAGCAACCGGTCTGGATCCATACCTGAAACACAAATCCTCTCGTCAGAAAACTCCGACCTAGTTTTTGCCCTCCATGCCACATCACCATCTCAATTTACTGTATCTCGTCGATCAACTGGAGATATACTTTTCGACACTTCACCTAGAATTGTGTTCAAGGATAAATACTTAGAGATCACTTCGAATATACCTCCTGAAAAATCAACCCTATACGGTTTGGGAGAGCATACCAAAAGAACCTTTAGGCTGGTAACAAATGATACATTTACATTGTGGAATGCAGATACAGCAGCATTCGCAGAGGATCTAAATTTGTATGGGTCCCATCCATTTTACATGGCGTGCTACTATTGAATAGTAACGGAATGGATGTGGTGTATGGAGGGTCCTATATAACATACAAGGTGATTGGAGGCATTTTCGACTTCTATTTCTTTGCCGGGCCAACACCGCTTGAGGTTGTGGATCAATATACTGAACTTATTGGGCGACCAGCTCCTATGCCTTACTGGTCTTTTGGTTAGTAAAATGATCTTTGCCCTTAATTTTAAAATAGGAAAGCTTAAAAAAAAAAAAGAGGCATGAAAGGCTTGATGTTATTTTTTGTGTTCTGTAAGGCTATTGAAATTTTTTATTTTTATTTAACATTGCATTATTCTAATTTTCTAACAGGATTCCACCAATGCCGGTGGGGGTACAAAAATGTATCGGATCTAAAGAGCGTAGTGGCAGGATATGCCGAAGCAAATATTCCACTTGAAGTGATGTGGACTGACATCGATTACATGAATGCTTACAAGGATTTCACGCTTGATCCAATCAATTTTCCTGTTGAAGAGATGAAAAAGTTTGTTGATAAACTTCATGAAAATGGGCAGAAATATGTTGTAATCATCGACCCAGGTAAATGAGAACTTCAATAATTATGCATTGATAAGTAGTTTCAGAGTAAGTGTTGTTTAAATTTATTTTTTTAGTAGTATTTTGATGGGATCTTCTTTTATATTTATATTTTCAGAATTCTGTTGAGTTGACTGAACATGCTATTGGCATTGTTTTTCAACTTTATATCCTAGAATGTTTCACTTAATTTTTATCTTTAATTGGTAGGTATTAGTGTAAATGAAAGCTATCCAACCTTTTTACGAGGAATGCAAGATGATGTATTTCTAAAATGGAATGGGACAAACTATCTCGGAAAGGTCTGGCCGGGACCCGTTTATTTCCCAGATTTTCTAAATCCAGTTGCTGTGGAATTTTGGGCTCGTGAAATCTCAATCTTTCGGAAAACCTTGCCAGTGGATGGCCTATGGATAGACATGAACGAGCTATCCAATTTCATAAATCCTCATGTGCTAAATTCCCTTGATGACCCGCCATACAAAATCAACAACTCCGGTGTGAAAAGACGCCTTGATGGCAAAACCGTACCAGCATCCGGAATCCACTATGGCAATGTGACGGAATACAATGCACATAATTTGCACGGGTTTCTTGAGTCGAGGGCTACTAACTATGCATTGATAAAGGATACTGGTAAAAGACCATTTGTTCTTACTAGGTCAACCTTTGTCGGTTCTGGCAAGTACGCAGCTCACTGGACTGGTGATAATGCCGCAACTTGGAACGATTTGGGATACTCTATCCCGACCATTCTTAATTTCGGATTGTTTGGTATTCCAATGATTGGAGCAGATATTTGTGGGTTTAGTGGTGACACAACCGAGGAGCTTTGCAATCGCTGGATCCAGGTACATGAATTTAATATACAATTTTCACATTCCATATTGTTGTTATTAACACGCATTTCCTTGTCATGGAATTGACTAATACTATTATCTTGTCCCAGAACATTCTAACATAAAACCAATGACAAAGTTACAAGAAAAGTTGCTGAATTCGTTCTATTTTCTATTTTTAAAGCTTGGTGCATTCTACCCGTTTTCAAGAGACCATTCTGAAATTGACACAGTCCGACGTGAGCTCTATCTTTGGGACTCTGTTGCCAAGTCAGCAAAAAAGGCTCTTGGTCTTCGCTACCGCCTCCTACCATACTTCTATACACTCATGTACGGGGCTCACATGACCGGTGCACCAATTGCACGACCCCTTTTCTTCTCTTTCCCACAAGACACTAACACCTATGGCATAAACACCCAATTCTTATTAGGCAATGGTGTCATGATATCGCCAGTGCTTAATCCGGGAGAAGTAACAGTAAATGCGTATATCCCCAAAGGGAGGTGGTTCAATCTTTTTGACTATGCACAAATCATTCATGAAGATAATGGTACCCATGTCACTATCGATGTGCCAGAGGATACGATCAATGTTCATTTGAATGGAGGGAATATAATTCCAATGCAACAAGAGGCATTAACTACATATTTAGTCAAAAAGAGCGGATTTGAATTGTTGGTTGCATATGGTGAGGAGAGGATTGCAACTGGAGAGCTGTTTTTGGATGATGGCGAATCCGTAGAAATGGCAGGAGATGAAAATCATTGGAGTTTATTTAGTTTTGAAAGTGAGGTAGTTGAAGGTAGTGAAATTAGGATTAGGTCAAAAGTAATGAATGGAGGAGACGGTTTTGGCAAAGACATGGTTGTAGAGAATATCGTTTTCTTAGGTTTGGATTTTGGTTTGAAGGTACATGGAGTTTTAATAAATGGAAATTATTCAAATGTGAAGGTTGAGTATGAAAAAAAGGGTGATTTTGGAGCTATGGAGATTCAAGGACTTAAGCAATCAATTAGCAACGAGTTTGAGATTAAAATTGAGATTTCAGGAGCTAAATCTTGAGTGTTGTATTGAAGCTAAATTTTTAGTGTTTAGAGATGCTCGTATGTGTGTATTGTTGACGATGCAACTAAGATCGGCTTTTAGACCCTATATGGTATAAAACAACTTCTTGAACCCAATGAATTATCTAATATTCACAAATTGTCATGCTCCAGTTGTAACTTGGGAAAAAGAAATTTCAGAGACCATATTCAAAGCATCACTTTGCCCTTCTGAAATTTCATAAAATCTAACCAAATCTACTATGAAAGGCCTGAAAAAGGTGGAGCCAAGAGCCTCCAACCTTGAGGGGTAACTTGGGAAAAAGAAATTTCATAAAATCTAATCAGAGCAAGCTTCTACCACAGAAGATCAAGCCTCACAAAATGACGCCTCAACGGATTGATTCCATTTTATATGTTTGTATGAGCTGTTATTCTATTTGTCTGTTTGTATGTGCTAGTTTTGTATCGTAGTTTAGATAATCACTCTATAAATGTAATAGGAACCTGGAGATGTAAATCAATCAAAACAGAATAATAAAAATCATTTCAAATCTCTATCTCTTGACTTGATAATCCCCTTTACCCCTATTACTTTTGCATAGTTATACCATGATGCATTACTTGATCTCAGTCTGCTATTTAATTTATTTTTTCAAGTTCTAATTCGTTACTATCGATGCTAAATCAAATGTGCACCAATTTAGCGACGTGTTTACCTGGGAGAGGATAGGTGATCTGGGTACAACGGCGAACGCATAGCAGGTAGACCACATCTAGGGTTCGAACCCATTGTAAGCATTATCGTTCTGGGGGGAGAGGAATAGCGCTACGGATGCAACTAAAAAAAGAAGAACGGAGGGAGGGTTGTGTTATAATTCCGTCAGAGAAGAAGAGAATAAAGAGGGAGAGTCGGAGAGACCGCAAGGAAAAAAGGTCGCGTGACGTAGAGCGGAGCAGGTACGATGGGTTGTAAGACCGTCCGATTTATTTTAATATCTGTGTATGTCCGTTTTAATTTTCATGCACACAGATCTTAAAGCGGATGGACGGTCTTGCAGAACATCGAAAAAAGTAGACGGTAACTAACACTCACGGTACGCGTATGTTAGATAACTTGCAACCCAAAAAATGTTTATAATTGCAGAAAGAAGACTATAGAACTGAACTTGCATTATTCTAACTAATAACATAAACTAAGGCTTTTATGTGTATTCAGTATAATTAATAACATAAGTTAAGGGTTATTTGAGTGTTTGGTTCAACTTTAAAACTTGTAATATTTCACTAGAAGCGCAAAAGAACTATGATGCAACTGCTCTGAACCAGCTGGCCAAGCCTAAACATTTACAAATTTGTCAAAATGGACCAAAAAGCCCCTGGTAATAATGCTGCTCTACATCAACTGGCTATCCAGGTGATTATAGTTTTTACCAGTGAAGTTATCATGATGATCCAGGAGATTGTTTTAATTTTCTCAGTTTCACAATGTAGAACCACATGTACACTTTATAATAATATAATAAATAATTAGAACTTCCATTGGTAAGTTTCAAAAAGGAATTGATGAGACGACCCACAAATAAGTCTTTAATTAATTACCTGGAGATGATGAAGAAAAATCAACAGATTACAAGCCAGTAATCTAGAAGAAAGCTTCCAATACCAAGTCAACCAATTAATTTATGTAATACTAATTAAGCTCATTAGGAATAAGTAAGTAGCTACCAAAACAAATTTCTGTTAGTTTTTCCTGTTATGATTTGCATTCTACTGCTCAAGAAAAAGATTCAAAAGTACAGCAAGTGAGCTCGAACTCGAGGTCAAACATCGGTTTATAGAATCTCTTGTGTTGTCCCGCAAATTGAGATTAAAAAGAAACTTCATTGGAATGCAAATCATAACAGAAAAATTGTCAAGCACGTGCTTTAATATAACAAGTTTAAGATTTTTTTTTCTCACTTTTTGTAAGTTTGTCTAAATTTTTCATAGCTCAAGACAAATTAAAAATCTCCTTAACAAAATTAATTATTCATCTTTTATTTTGCTACTCTATACTTCTTACGAAAACTTGAAATTTAGGTTGAAGGTTAATTTAGGAGGAATTTCATGTATACTTATTCAATTACGTATTTCTCCCTCTAAAAAGTGGAATATTTCATTAAACTTATTTTTTTCGTTGAAATTCATTAAATTTATTGTCAATGTATGTAGGATATTATATATATATATATATATATTATATATGAGGAGGGATCCACTTACAACAAATTTGAGTTACAACAAAGTTACAACATTCATTTTTTTCATTTTTAAAGTTCAAATCGTCGATCCAACTGTTCAACATGATCTCCACAATAAAATGTACTTGCAGATCAAATTTTACATTTTTTTGAATTTTTTTACTATTTATTAAGTATTTTACAAAAAATAGCCATACTTAGACCATTGAATTTTGTACCCATCTTAATAAATAGTAAAAAAATTCAAAAAAATATAAAATTTGATCTGCAAGTACATTTTATTTAGATGATCATGTTGAACGGTTGGATCGACGATTTGGACTTTGAAAATGAAAAAAATGAATGTTGTAACTTTGTTGTAACTCAAATTTGTTGTAAGTGGATCCCTCCTCATTATATATATATATATATGTTGATCAATCTCTCACAGCACGAACTTATTATTTTGGTAAATCACGAGAACAAGAAATTTATGAACCTCCATTATTCAAGTACATACTTCAAATTTATCACATGACATATAAATTATAAAAGCTTATTTCATAATCTCAGTTTCAATACAAAATTCAAGAATTAGCCTTTGAGATCTCAATTTTAATCTCAAACTCCTCACTAATTGATTGCTTAAGCCCTTGGATCTCCATAGCTCCAAAATCACCCTTCTTTTCATACTCAACCTTGACATGTGAATAATTTCCATTTATTGAAACTCCATTTACCTTCAAATCAAAATCCAAACCCAAGAAAACGATCTTCTCTACAACCATGTCTTTGCCAAAACCATCTCCTCCATTCATCACTTTTGACCTAATCCTAATTTCACTACCTTTAACTACCTTACTTTCAAAACTAATTAAACTCCAATGAGTTTCATCTCCCGCCATTTCCACAGATTCACCATCATCCAAAAACAACTCTCCATTTGCAATCCTCTCCTCACCATATGCAACCAACAATTCAAATCCGCTCTTTTTGACTAATTCTGTAGTTAATGCCTCTTGTTGCATGGGAATTATATTCCCTCCATTCAAATGCACATTGATCGTATCCTCTGGCGCATCGAGAGTTACATGTGTGCCGTTGTCTTCATGAATGATTTGTTCATAGTAAAAAAGATTGAACCATCTCCCTTTGGGGAAATATGCATCTACTGTTACCTCTCCTGGATTAAGCACCGGCGATATCATGACACCATTGCCTAATAAGAATTGGGTGTTTATGCTGTAGGTGTTGGTGTCTTGTGGAAGAGAAGAAAACGGGGTCGTGCGATTGGCGCACCGGTCACGTGAGCCCCCATGCATGAGTGTGTAGAAGTATGGTAGGAGGCGGGTAGCGAAGACCGAGAGCCTTTTTGCTGACGTGGCAACAGACTCCCAAAGATAGAGCTCACGTCGGAACTGTATTAATTGCAGAGTGGTCTCTTGAAAATGGGTAGAATGCACAAGCTTTAAACAAAAAAATTAGAACAAATTCAGCAACTTTTCTTGTAACTTCCTTCCAAATGTGAAAATTGGATATTAAATTTCATGTACCTGAATCCAACGATTGCAAAGCTCCTCAGTTGTGTCACATTAAAACACATATATCTGCTCCAATCATTGGAATACCAAACAGTCCGAAATTAAGAATGGTCGGGATAGAGTAACCCAATCGTTCCAAGTCCGCTGCATTATCACCCGGTTCCAGTGAGCCACATATTTGCCAGACCCGACAAAGGTTGACCTGGTAAGAACAAATGGTCTTTT
>JAJGRW010004390.1:0-21437 GCA_025461045.1 Carex parvula | reverse complement strand
AAACGCCAGTAAAAGATTAAAGACAATTAGTAGGACTTGAAAGATTATTAGAAGTAAATGAAAGACAACCAATAGAACATGAAAGACAACTAGTACTAGGTGAAAGACAAGTAGAAGAAGATGAAACACAACTAGGAGAGGATGAAAGACAACTATAAGAAGATGAAAGATAACCAGTAGAAGATGAAGGACAACCAGAAGAAGAAAAACAACCAGTGGAATATGAAAAACAACTAGCAAAAGTAGAAAGACAACCTAAAGAACATGAAAGACAACCAGTAGAACATGAAAGACAACTGGAAGAAGATGAAAGACAGCATGTTGAAGAAGACAACCAATACAATATAAAAGTTAACTTGAAGAAGATAAAATATAACCAGTAGTAGATGAAAGACAATTTTGTAGGACATGAAAAACAACCACTAAAGCATGAAAGACAACCAGTACAAGATGAAAGACAACTGCTAGAAGAAAAAATTATCCAGTACAAGACGAAAAATAACAAGAAGAAGGAGAAATACAACTAGAAGAATATGAAATACAACCAGTATGAGATGAAAGACAATAAGAAGGATATGGAAAGCAACCACTAGAGCATGAAAGACAAGCAGTACAAGACGAAAGACAATTAGGAGAAGAACGACAACAACTACTAGAAGATGAAAATCAACCAGTACAAGATGAAAAACAACTAGTAGATATGAATTAGAACTAGAAGAAGATGAAACACATCTAGTACAAGATGAAAGATAATAAAAAGAAGATAAAATACAACTAGAAGAATATGAGATCAAATACAATTAGAAGGATTTGGAAAATAACCACTAGAACATGAAATACAAGCAGTACAAGATGAAAGACAATTTGAAGAAGAATGAAGACAACCAGTACAAGATTAAAAACAACTAGTAGAATATGAATGATAACTTAAACAAAATGAAACACATCTAGTTTAACGAGAAAGATAACTAGAAGAAGATGAAATACAACTAGATAAATATGAAATACAACCAGTAGGAGATGAAAGACAATTAGTAGAATATAAAAACCAACCACTAGAACATGAAAGACAAGCAATACAAGATGAAAGACATTTACAAGAAGAATGAAAACAACTAGTACAACATGAAAGACAACTAGTAGAAGATGAAACCAACAAGTAGAACATGAAAGCCAACCAGTAGAACATGAAAGACAACCAGTTCATGATGAAAGACAACTAGAAGAAGATGAAAGACAACTTGTAGAAGATGAAAGACAACTAGTAGAACATGAAAGACAACCAGTTTAAGATGAAAGACAACTAGAAGAAGATGAAAGACATCTTGTAGAAGATGAAAAGACAACCAGTACAACATGAAAGAGAACCAATTCAAGATGAAAGATAACTAGAAGAAGATGAAATACAACCATTAGACCGTGAAAGACAACCAATAAAACATGATAGACAACCAGTACAAGATGAAAAACAAGTAGAAGAAGATGAAAGTCAACCAGTAGAACATGAAAGACAACTAGAAGAAAATGAAAGACGACTAGTAGAAAACGAAAGACATCTGAAGATGAAATACAACAAGTAGAGAATAAAAGACAACCAGAAAATGAAGGACAAGTACAAAATGAAAGACAACTAGAAGAAGTTGAAAGACAACCAAATTCAAGATGAAAGATAATAAAAAGATGATGAAATACAATCAATTCAAGATGAAAGAAAGATGAAATATAACTAGAATAATATGAAATTCAACCAGTATGAGATGGAAAGACAATCAGAAGGATATGGAAAATAACCACTAGAACATGAAATACAAGCAGTACAAGATGAAAGACAATTAGAAGAAGAATGTAAACAACTACTAGAAGCTGAAAGAACCAGTACAAGATTAAAAACTTGTAGAATATGAATGAGAACTATAACAAGATGAAACACATCTAGTACAAGATGAAAGATAACAAGAAGAAGATGAAATACAACTAGAAAAATATGAAATACCAGTAGGTGATGAAAGACAATTAGTTGAGTATAAAAAAAACAACTACTAGAACATGAAAGACAAACAGTACAAGATGAAAGACTAGAAGAAGAATGAAAACAACTAGTACAAGATGAAAGACAATTAGTAGAAGATGAAACCAACAAGTAGAACATGAAAGCCAGCCAGTAGAACATGAAAGACAACCAGTTCATGATGAAAGACAGCTTGTAGATGATGAAAGACAACTAATAGAACATGAAAGACAACCAGTTTAAGATGAAAGACAACTAGAAGAAGATGAAAGATAACTAGACATCTTGTAGAAGATGAAAGACAACCAGTACAACATGAAAGAGAACCAATTCAAGATGAAAGACAACCTGTAGTAGATGAAAGACAACAATTAGACCATGAAAGACAACCAATAAAACATGATAGACAACCAGTACAAGATGAAAAACAAGTAGAGGAAGATGAAAGTCAACCAGTAGAACATGAAAAACAACTAGAAGAATATGAAAAGACAAGTAGTAGAAAACGAAAGACATCAAAAGATGAAATACAACAAGTAGAGAATGAAAGACAATCAGAAAATAAAAGACAAGTTGAAAATAAAAGACAAACCAGAAGAAGATGAAAAACCGTTTGTAGAAGATGAAAGACAACTAGTAGAACATGAAAGACAACCAATTCAAAATGAAAGATAACTAGAAGTAGATGAAATACAACCTGTAGTAGATGAAAGACAACCATTATATCGTGAAAGACAACCAATAAAACATGATAGACAACCAGTACAAGATGAAAAACAAGTAGAAGTCAACCAGTAGAACATGAAAAACAACTATAAGAAGATGAGAGACAACTAGTAGAAAACGAAAGACATCAGAAGATGAAATACAACAAGTAGAAAACGAAAGACATTAGAAAATGAAATACAACAAGTAAAGTATGAAAGACAACCAGAAGAAAATGAAAAACAATTTGTAGAAGATGAAAGACAACAAGTTCATGATTAAAGAAAATTATAAGAAGATGAAATAGAACCAGTAGAAAATGAAAAACAATCAGTAGGACTTGGAAAACAACCACTAGAACATGAAAGACAACTTGAAGAAGATTGAAAACAACTACTAGAAAATGAAAGACAGCTAGAAAAAGATGAAAGACAACTAGTAGAAGATGAAAAACAACCAACAGAAGATAAAAGACAGCCAGTAGAAAATGAAAGACAACTAGTATAAGATAAAAGACAACTAGAAGAATGTGAAACACAACCAACAAAAGATGAAAGACAATCAGTAGCACATGGAAGACAACCACTAGAACATAACAAGTAGTATAAGATGAGAGACAAATAGAAGAAGATTGAAAGAAACTACTAGAAGATGAAAGATAATCAGTACAAGATGAAAAACAACTAGAAGAATATGAATGACAACTAGAAGAAGATGGAAGGCAACTAGTAGAAGATAAAAGACAACGAGTAGAAGATGAAAGATGACCAGTAGAAGATGAAGGACAACCAGAAGATGAAAAACTACTAGTGGAATATGAAAAACATCTAGCAAAAGTTGAAAGACAACCATAAGAACATGAAAGACAACCAATAGAACATAAAAGACAACTAGAATAAGATGAAAGACGATAATGAAAGACAATCGGTAGAACATGAAAGACAACTATTTCAAGATGAAAGACAGCTAGAGGAAGATGAAAGACAACTAGAAGTAGGTGAATGACAACCAGTAGAACGTGAAAGACAGCATGTAGAACATGAAAAACAGCCTGTAAAAGATTAAAGACAACTAGTAGGACTTGAAAGACAACTAGAAGTAAATGAAAGGCAACCAATAGAACATGAAAGACAACTAGTACAAGATGAAAGACAAGTAGAATAAGATGAAAAACAACTAGGAGAGGATGAAAGACAACTATAAGAAGATGAAAACAACCTGTAGAAGATAAAGGACAACCTGAAGAAGAAAAACAACCAGTGGAATATGAAAAACAACTAGCAAAAGTTGAAAGACAACCAGAAGAACATGAAAGACAACCAGTAGAACATGAAAGGCAACTAGAAGAAGATGAAAGACAGCTTGTTGAATATGAAAGACGATAATGAAAGACAACCGGTAGAACATGAAAGACAACTAGAGGAAGATGAAATACAACCTGTAGTAGATGAAAGACAACCAGTATAACGTGAAGACTAGTACAGTATGAAAGAGAAGTAGAAGAAGATAAAAAACAATTAGTAGAAGATGAAAGATAACTAGAAGAAGATAATTGACAGCAAGTTGAACGTGAAAGACAACCAGTAGAAAATGAAAGATAACCAGTAGGACATGAAAGACAACTAGTAGTGAATGAAAGAAAACCAGTGCAAGATGAAAGATAACTAGAAGAAAATTGAAGAAAACCAGTAGAAGAATGACAACTAGAAGAAGTTGAAAAACAACTAACAGAAGATGATAGACAAACAGAAGAAGAATATAGACAACCAGTAGAATATGAAAGACAAATAGAAGATGATGAAAGATAACTAGAAGATGATAAAAGACAACCAGTAGAACATGAAAGACTACTAGTAGGACAAAAAAGACAACTAGTTGTACATGAAACACTACCAGTTCCAGATGATAAACAACTAGAAGAAAATGAAAGAAAACCAGTAGAACATGAAAGACAACCAATACAATATAAAAGTTAACTTGATGAAGATGAAATATAACCAGTAGTAGATGAAAGACAATCTGTAGGACATGATAAACAACCACTAAAACATGAAAGACGACCAGTATAAAATGAAAGACAACTGCTAGAAGATAAAACACTTCTAGTACAAGATGAAAGATAACAAGAAAAATGTGAAATACAACTAGAAGAATTTGAGATACAACCAGTATGAGATGAAAGACAATCAAAAGGATATGGAAAACAACCACTAGAACATGAAAGACAAGCAGTACAAGACGAAATACAATTAGAAAAAGAATGACAACAACTACTAGAAGATGAAAGACCACCATTACAAGATGAAAAACAACTAGTATAATATGAATGAGAACTAGAAGAAAATGAAACACATCTAGTATAAGATGAAAGATAATAAAAAGAAGATGAAATACAACTAGAAGAATATGAAATACAACCAGTATGGGATGAAAGACAATCAGAAGGATATGGAAAATAACCACTAGAACATGAAATACAAGCAGTACAGGACGAAAGACAATTAGAAGAAGAATGAAAACAACTAGTAGAAGATGAAAGACAACCAGTACAAGATTAAAAACAACTAGTAGAATATGAATGAGAACTAGAACAAGATGAAACACATCTAGTACAAGATGAAAGATAACAAGAAGAAGATGAAATACAACTAGAAAATATGAAATACAACCGGTAGGAGATGAAAGACAATTGTAGAATATAAAAAACAACTACTAGAACATGAAAGACAAGCAATACAAGATGAAAGACATTTACAAGCAGAATGAAAACAACTAGTACAAGATGAAAGACAACTAGTAGAAGATGAAACCAACAAGTAGAATATGAAAGCCAACCAGTAGAACATGAAAGACAACCAGTGCATGATGAAAGACATAGAATAAATGAAAGACATCTTGTAAAAGATGAAAGACAGCCAGTAGAACATGAAAGACAACCAATTCAAGATGAAAGATAACTAGAAGAAGATGAAATACAACCTGTAGTAGATAAAAGACAACCATTAGACCGTGAAAGACAACCAGTACAAGATGAAAAACAAGTAGAAGAAGATGAAAGTCAACCAGTAGAACATGAAAGACAACTAGTTGAACATGAAAGACAACCAGTACAAGATGAAAGACAACCAATTCAAGATGAAAGAGAACTAGAAGAAGATGAAATACAACGTGTAGTAGATGAAAGACAACCATTAGACCGTGAAAGACAACCAATAAAACATGATAGATAATCAGTACAAGATGAAAAACAAGTAGAAGAAGATGAAAGTCAGCCAGTAGAACATGAAAGACAACTAGAAAAAGATGAAAGACAACTAGTAGAAAACAAAGGACAACCAGAAGATGAAATACAACAAGTAGAGAATGAAATACAACCAGAAAATGGAAGACAATTAGAAAATGAAAGACAACCAGAAGAAGATGAAAAACAGTTTGTAGAAGATGAAAGACAACTAGTTGAACATGAAAGACAACCAGCATTAGATAAAAGTCAAGCAGTAGAAAATGAAAGACAACTATAGTACAAGATAAAAGACAACCAGAAGAAGATGAAATACAACCAATAAATGATGAAAGACAATCAGAAGAAGATGAAATACAACCAGTATTATATGAAAGACAATCAGTAGCTCGTGGAAGACAACCACTGGAACATGAAAGACATGTAGTACATGATGAGAGACAATTAGAAGATGACTGAAAACAACTACTAGAAGGAAAAAGACAATCAGTACAAGATGAAAAACTACTAGAAGAATGTGAATGATAACTACAAGAAGATGAAAGACAACTGGTAGAACATGAAAGACAACCAGAAGAAGATTATAGACAAACAGTAGAACATGAAAGACAACTAGAAGATGATGAAAGACAACTAGTAAAACATGAAAGACAACCAGTAGAACATGAAAGACAACTAGTAGAACATGAAAGACAACTAGCAGTACATGAAACACAACCGGTTCGATTAAAACAACTAGAAGAAAATGAAAAAAAAACTAGTAGAACATGAAAGACAACCAATACAAGATAAAAGTTAACTTGAAGAACATGAAATTTTCTACTGGTGAAAGACAATCTGTAGGACATGAAAAACAACTACTAAAACATGAAATACAACCAGTTTGTGACGAAAGACAATCAGAAGGATATGTAAAACAACCACTAGAACATGAAAGACAAGCAGTACAAGACGAAAGACAATTAGAAAAATAATGAAAACAACTACTAGAAGATGAAAGACAACCAGTACAAGATGAAAAACAACTAATAGAATATGAATGAGAACTAGAATAAGATGAAACACATTAGTACAAGATGAAAGATAACAAGAAGAAGATGAAATACAAATAGAAGAATGTGAAATACACAGTAGGAGATGAAAGACAATTAGTAGGATATAAAAAAAAAATCATTAGAACATGAAAGACAAGCAGTACAAGATGAAAGACAATTAGAAGAAGAATGAAAACAACTAGTAAAAGATTAAAAGACAATTAGTACAAGATGAAAGACAACTAAAGGAAGAAGAAATACAATTAAAGGAAGATGACAAACAACAAGTAGAACATGAAAGACAACGAGTACAAGATGAAAGACAACTAGAAGAAGATGAAAGATAGCTTGTAGAAGATGAAAGACAACTAGTATAACATGAAAGATAACTAGAAGAAGATGAAATACAACATGTAGTAGATGAAAGACCACCATTAGACAGTTAAAGACAACCAATTAAACATGATAAACAACCAGTACAAGATGAATAATATCAGGTCCAGGAGCTCCATTAGCTTCAGAAAGAGGTAGGTATATTTGAGCACAAGTAGAAGAAGATGAAAGTCAACCAGTAGAACATGAAAGACAACTAGAAGAAGATGAAAGTCAACTAGTAGAAAACGAAAGACATCAGAAGATGAAATACAACAAGTAGAGTATGAAAGACAACCAGAAGAAAATGAAAAATAGTTTGTAGTATACATGAATGACAACAAGTTCAAGATTGAAAAAAATTATAAGAAAATGAAATACAACCAGTAGGAAATGAAAGACAAACAGTAGGACTTGGAAAACAACCACTGGAACATGAAAGACAAGTAGTACAAGATGAAAGACAACTTGAAGAAGATTGAAAACAACTACTTCAAAATGAAAGACAACTAGAAGAAGATGAAAGACAACTAGTAGAAGATGAAAGACAACCAACAGAAAATAAAAAGACAGCCAGTAGAAAATGAAAGACAACTAGTACAAGATAAAAGACAATTAGAAGAAGGTGAAATACAACCAACAAAAGATGAAGAAACAATCCGAAGAAGATGAAATACAACCAGCAGTATATGAAAGACAATCAGTAGCACATGAAAGACAACCACTTGAACATAAAAGACAAATTAGTACAGGATGAGAGACAAATAGATGAAGATTGAAAGCAACTGCTAGAAGATGAAAGACACAAGATGAAAAACAACTAGAAGAATGTGAAATGCAAGTTAAAGAAGATGGAAGACAACTAGTAGAAGATGAAAGACAACTAGTAGAAGATGAAAGACGACCAGTAGAAGATGAAGGACAACCAGAAGAAGAAAAATAACCAGTGGATATGAAAAACAACTAGCAAAAGTTGAATGACAACCAGAAGAACATGAAAGACAACCAGTAGAACATGAAAGACTACTAGAAGTAAATGAAAGATAGCTTGTTGAAGATGAAAGACGATAATGAAAGACAATCGGTAGAACATGAAAGACAACCATTTCAAGATGAAAGACAACTAGAGAAAGATGAAATACAACTTGTAGTAGATGAAAGACAAACAGTAGAACGTGAAGAACAACCAGTACAATATGAAAGATAAGTAGAAGATAAAAAAAACAATTAGTAGAAGATGAAAGATAACTAAAAGAAGGTGAATGACAGCCAGTTGAACGTGAAAGACAACTAGTAGAAAATGAAAGATAACCAGTAGGACATGAAAGACAACTAGTAGTGAATGAAAGAAAACCAATGCAAGATGAAAGACAATTAGAAGAAAATTAAAGAAAACCAGTAGAATATGAATGACAACTAGAAGAAGTTGAAAGACAATTAGCAGAAGATGATAAACAAACAAAAGAAGAATATAGATAACCAGTAGAACATAAAAGACAAATAGAAGATGATGAAAGACAACTAAAAGATGATGAAACACAACCAGTAAAACATGAAAGACTATTAGTAGGACTAAAAAGACAACTAGTAGTACATGACACACTACCAGTTCAAGATGATAAACAACTAGAAGAAAATGAAAGAAACCAGTAGAACATGAAAGACAACTAATACAATATAAAAGTTAACTTGAAGAAGATGAAATATAACCAGTAGTAGATGAAAGACAATATGTAGGACATGAAAAATAACCACTAAAACATGAAAGACAACCAGTACAAGATGAAAGACAACTGCTAGAAGATAAAACACATCTTGTATAAGATGAAAGATAACAAGAAGAAGGTGAAATACAACTAGTAGAATATGAAATACAACCAGTATGAGATGAAAGACAATCAGAAAGATATGGAAAACAACTACTAGAACATGAAAGACAAGCAGTACAAGACGAATACAATTAGAAGAAAAATGACAATAACTACTAGAAGATGAAAGACAACTAGTACAAGATGAAAAACAACTAGTAGAATATGAATGAAAACTAGTACAAGATGAAAGATAATAAAAAGAAAATGAAATATAACTAGAAGAATATGAAATACAACCAGTATGAGATGAAAGACAATCAGAAGGATATGGAAAACCACCACTAGAACATGAAATACAAGCAGTACAAGATGCAAGACAATTAGAAGAAGAATGAAAACAACTACTAGAAGATGAAAGACAACCAGTACAAGATTAAAAAATAACTAGTAGAATATGAATGAGAACTAGAAGAAGATGAAACACGTCTAGTACAAGATGAAAGATAATGTTGGTTGCAATCTGCAAAACAACTTTATTTATTATTTACCTTGCAATATTACTTTACTAATCACCTTGTATACCAATATAATGTTGGTTGCAATCTGCAAAACACCTTTATTTATTATTTACCTTGCAATATTACTTTACTATCACCTTGTATACCCGAGATATTCGACCTAAAACATTCAATTTGATAATTTTATAAACCCAAAGCAAACCTTATGCTATTTAACTGGACACCAAACTTGGTTACACCAAGTTTCGTGCTATGGAACACAACCATCCAATCGAGTCACATTTAGTACAATAATGCAATACAAGTTTAATATGTCATATTTATAGCAGGTATTCTCAAAAACGAGAATGGAAATTATAAAGGAAAAAGAGAGAAATATTTTACAAACATACCTCCATAATATGATCTCATATCCATGATATTTCTGACCTTTTACCAGTCAATGCCCATACCATTAAGGTATTATTTCTTAACAACTCGTTTCCACAGATCTAATTTACCTCAAAGTCTTTTTTCGCTGGCTTTCCGTAGACACCTACCTGAGATTCTAGCCAGTATGGTGCCTTCTCCAATCTTAAAGGCCACTGGTATGGCCAATGCGACCCACGCATAGTTGACTCAACTGGTAACTTGTGCATGCACGCCTGCAAGGATATACTCCATATACAATTGTTATAATACGGAGATCAACATAAAGGATTAGATTTCAGAAAAAAAAAATTAATTAACCTGTCATTTGTTCAAATATTTTCTAAGCTTAAAAGGACTTCATCTTCCTAATCTTTTGTTAGAAATATAATTCTATACATAGTACCTTAGAAGAACACATTAAAGGGACTAGTAGATTTTTTACTAAATGAACTAATACAAGGTTTTCACAGCATATAATTAAAGCTGAAGGAGGTAATCAGACGAAACAGTGAGATTTAATTTGGTAGAATTTTGCGTAACAGACGTGTATGGTGCCTTTCAGGGATAGCGCAGGGGCAGTATTATTTGTACTTTGAGATTCGTGCAGAACATATTTGAAAGGTTAAGATATTCTAAAAAAACACTTAAAGTTTGAGATATCTTAGAGGATGTGAATTCTTATTTAGCCCTCTATACTCGAATCCTGGTTCTGCCCCTGTACGTAACGAAGGGAAAATATCATCACCTAGTACAAGCTAGCTTTACAAAATTACACATGTCACATAATAATAAACCACACTCTCGATATTTCAAAACCTTAACCACCATTCAAATATTCTTTAAGGAACCATGAGGAATTAATGAAACAAAATTCTTATGATAAACGCATGCTAACTATTAAGGAAATAAATCATAGTAATTAGGGCTGTAATTAGGTGATAGCTGTAATTTCTTTCACTTTCATGATATCAGAGTGCTGATCAAAACCTAGCCGCCGCACTGTAGTGCTATAGCACTGCAATGTTCTGCCACTGTAGCACTACACTGTTTCGCTGCACTGTAGCACTAACGCAGTTACTATAGCTCTGATCAGCCTAAGCTGTTGTATCCAGATTCCTCATTCCATTCAAGTTTTTCGCTTCAAGTCGCTGCTTTCAATCTGACTCGCAAGCTGTGCAATCTGATCTGACCATACAAAGACCACTCTCCCATGTTGCTCTCTGACTCCAAATTCAAATGGAAACTGGTCCAGGTTTCAGGTGCTCGAAGAATGTGCAGTGTCATTATTGCAAAGAGTGGGATCACAAGAAGTGGGACTGCTCGAAGCGTCCTAAGGGTTCTCCACGCCCACTTCATGCTCAGGTGGACACTATCGATCAATCACCCAATGAACGCTCCAATTTATATGAAGTTGCTACAATTGTTCAGTGACTTGAGTAGTTGGGTTTCACTCGTGTCGACATGACCTCTCATCCACAGATTTCGAGGGCTACTTTAGCCCACTCAAATATGACTTTCAACTATTTTTTAGTGTCAAGACCATCATGGATTGTTGATTCAGGTGCTACTGACTATATGAATGGTAACAAAATTATACTGTCATGACTTACCACTATCACAACCGCCTGTCCAAATAGCCAATACTTATACCTGTAATATTGAAGGAATTTGATCCACCCAAATTTCACAAAATATGTCCTTATCATCTGTCTTTTATGTCACTTCCTTTCTTGAAAACCTTATGTTTGTAAGAAAAATAGTAGAATAACTATATTGCTCAGTTACCTTCACTCCAACTAAATGCACCTTTCAGGAACTGGGTATGAACAGGTTGATTGGCACTACATATAAGGACAAAGGTCTATATTGCATGGAAAGTTCACCTCAGCGAGTGGCATACTTCAGTACTAAGAGTGCTAAGGAGGTTCATTATCAGTTGGGGCGTCCAACTCTCTAGGTTTTGAAGAAGATACGTATGGAATTTCAGTCTATTTCAGAATTAGTTTGTGAGTCATGTATCCAGGGAAAGCTTGTATGTGCTTCCCACCCACCTAGAGTCATTAGTCGGTCTAACAATATTTTTGCTTTAGTGCATTCTGATGTATGGGGTCCTTGTCCGGTTAAATCTATATCATATTCTCAATATTTTGTTACTTTTGTAAATGATTTCTCTCGTGCAACTTGGATCTTTATTAAATCTAGACAATAAATCTTTGCAATATTTTCAGCCTTTTGTTCTTTTGTGAAAACTCAGTTCAAAACTACTGTTAAAACACTTCGTAGTGACAATGCAAAAGAATATTTTACAAATGAATTTGTGCAATATACGACTAATAATTGTATCATCCATGAATCATCAGAGTAGCTGAACGAAAGAACAGACACATTCTTGAGGTGGCTCGTACTATGATGATTCTTGGACATGTTCCTCACTACTTCTGGGCAGATGCGATTCTAACCGCGTGTTACCTGATAAACCGCATTCCATCTTCTGTACTTGGTGGTGCAATACCGTTTAATGTCATATACCCGTTTACACCTTTATTTTTTGTTCCATCTAAGATTTTTGGTTGCATATGTTATGTGTATGATAACCGACCAGGCCGTACAAAAATTGATCCCAAATCACTACGATGCATCTTTGTAGGCTATTATGGGACTCAAAAAGGTTATCAGTGTTATAATCCTACTATTAGGTAGTATTTTATATCATCTGATGTTACTTTAATGGAGTTTGTACCCTACTAAGATTCTGAGTCTGGTACTTCTCCCACTACTGCACCAGTCATGTCTATTCTGAAATATCCTGATATTCTGATCAATTCTTTTTCAACTCTTGAGAATGGTGGGTCACTGACACCTCCTGCGCCTGCTATTACTCATGTATATACTCGAAGGGGTAAGAAATGCCATTTTGGTACTAACTCTGTCCAGACTATGTAGGATCACGAGACTTGTTCATCTCTTGTGACATTACATATACCTCCTGACCCAACCACTGAATCAGAACCTGACCCAACCACCGTCAGAACCTGACTCAACAACCACATATGACCCAACCACCGAATCTGCACAATCCCCTACACAACATCTAGTCCACCAATTTCTGCCTTTAGCGCTCTACCTCATATCTCAGATTATGATCTTCCTATTGCCCTTCACAAAGGATCACGCACCTATTCCAGATATCCTCTCGATTGCTTTTGTACTTATGTATCTTTATCCAATGATCACCGTGCCTTTACTACACGTCTTGACAGTTACTCTGTTCCTAAGAATGTGGCAGAGGCTCTACAACATCTAAGATGGTTTAGCGCTATGCAAAAGGAAATGTCAGCTCTGTAGAAAAATAAGACTTGGGATCTCTGTCCTCTCCCTCTTGGTAAACAAACAGCCGATTGCTATTGGGTCTTCACGGTTAAGGTTCATCCCGATGGGTCACTTCACCGACTTAAAGCTCAATTGGTTGCAAAAGGTTACTCTCAGTCCTATGGCATTGACTATGATGAGACCTTCTCTCCTGTTGCCAAGATGGCATCTGTTCGCATCTGTATGGCTCTGGTTGCCGCTCGTCACTGGCCACTATACCAACTCGATGTCAAGAATATCTTTCTCAATGGCATTCTTGAGAAGGAGGTATATATGACTCAGCCACCTGGGTTTATTATTCATGAGGAGGTATCCAAAGTCTGTCGCTTGCGAAAATCCTTGTATGGTCTCAAGTAATCTCCTCAGGCTTAGTTTGGTCGTCTATCTCAAGCTCTTAATCGTTTCGGTATGACCAGGAGTTCCAATGATCACTCAGTTTTCTACAGGCACTTGAAGGGAAAGACTATAATGCTAGTCGTATATGTGGATCATCTCATCATTAATGGAGATGATGACGATAGGATCAATGCTCTGAAAAAGTTCTTGAACGAGCAATTTCAGATTACCAACATTGGCAAACTCAAGTACTTTCTTGGCATTAAGGTATTACAGTCTTGTGGAAAGCTTCTCATCTGTTAGAGAAAGTATGTGCTAGATATGCTCTCAGAAAGCAGGCTGCTTGGATGCAAACTCGTTGATTAGCCGATGGTCCCTGAGACCAAGCTTATGCCAGAAGATGAATAGCTACTACATGATCCTGAGAGATATCAAAGATTGGTTGGTAAACAAAATTATCTGATAGTTACTCGGCCTGACATTTCTTATCCAGTAAGTGTTGTGAGTCAGTTCATGTCAAACCCTCACCCTCGCACTACACATTGGGATGCTGCTGTTCGGATCCTCAGGTATCTCAAAGGATCTCCAGGAAAAGGGCTAGTATATCTTACTAGGGACATGGCAAGATAACAGGCTTCACCGATATTGATTGGGCCGGCTGTCCTACCAGTCGGAGGTCCACTACTGGAGTCTGTGTCTTCTTTGGTGGGAACCTTGTTTTCCGGAAGAGTAAGAAACAGGCTGTTATAGCTCAATCCAGTGCAGAGTCAGAATACTGCACAATGGTAAACACTTCATATGAGCTAGTGTGGACGAAGCGTTTACTCAACGAACTAGGTGTTCACTACGATGGTTTGATGACAGTACACTGCAACAACCAAGCAACAATGCACATTGCCAAGAATCAGGTCTTTCACGAGTAGAGCAAACAGTCACCTTGTTCGGGATTTTGTCATAGGCACAACTTCGCACCCTCCATGCATCCAACTGATTCATGTTCGAACAGATCTTCAGCTGGCAGATATCCTAGCCGCTTCGAAAAGCACACATTGATAGTATATATATTAAGTTGGGCATGCTAGTTGTATATGCTCCAACTTGAGGAGGAGTGTTAAAGAAAAGAAATCATAGTAATTAGGGTTACAATTAGGTGATAGCTGTAATTCATATATTTTCTGTTTTAGATTTTCCTTTTTTAGGTTTTTCTTTTTCTCTATATATCTGTAGAGAGTTGTTAATGGAGAGAGATATAGAAATTTCAATTTTCACTTTCACTAACTACCATGCATGCATGCTGTGGCACAGGAAGAGAGAAAATGTATATCAAATATCGTCATGTTATCGCCTATAAGAAAATCCAAATTAATTAGTTTGCCAAGTAGTATTGCATCAGAATGCTAGCTCCTAATTGCAATCAAATGGAAGTTCGGAGCAATCTGTCCTATCCATCTTTTTGTTACCTTAATTATAAACTATATTAAACCTCTTGTTGATCGAACTGCACCATACATCTCCTTTGATGCCTCTTCAAATATTTACCAGGCTACCAGCAATGACAGATTCAGAAACCTAGAGAGTATCATCATCCGATTCGACATTTTTGTCCCTCTTTTTCTGTGTTATCTTTCTTTCTTTTGTTCTCTCATACTAATCACAATTCCAACACAGTTTCTAGAAGGATAAAGGACAGTACATAACAAAATTGCCATGATATATATTCTGAATTTCTGATAAACAAGAACAGCTAGCTACTTATCTAGTTATGTTCTTTTCTCTCCAACACGGAAAAAATTAAGGGGAACTAAATTTCTCTATCTTAGTCTCAGATACTAACTTCATTCAGTCTTTCATCATCCTAAATTCCTAGACAGACACAATCTATCTCACCTTTTTTTTTTTTTTCTTTCTCCTTGCAAGTTTAATTTTCTAGGACGAAAAAGAATCAACAAATTCTGTTTTACTGATGAGATCTGAAGTTGTCCGGGAATTCGATAGAAGGGGTGAAGGCATGGAAGAAGAGCAAGAGCATTAACACGACCGGAACCAGAAGCAGCACCGCTGGAGGCGGTGGCAAAGGAGGCAAAAGCAAAGGGAGAATCAGTAGAAGAGCTGCAAACAAAAGAAGCGCTAGAACAGCCCCGGGGCCGAGATAAGCCATGCACCGATCGATCAATCGATCGCTAGCTGCTAGTGCTATCTTCCTCCTCCTCCTCTTTTTGTTTATTAAGCTGTGTATGATTCCATTTAGAGAGCTCTGGCAAATTGATGGTCCATGCAAATTAATGCAACGGCCCCTCAGGTCTCCAGCCAGAGAGAACGGAGTAGGTCCGATGCCCATCGGACCTACTTTTAGGTTCAACGAGTATGATGACCGTCCGATTTATTATAAGAATTGTGCTCACGAAAATGAAACAGACTTGCACGAATTTTAAAGCATTTCGCACGAATCTTAAAGCAAATCGACGGTGATTAAACCCGTCGAACCAGAGTAGGTCCGATGCCCATCGGACCTACTCTCAAGTGCTCCAGCTGTCTGTTTGAGCCGGTGCTACAGAGAGTTCATATTAAGTTCGGAAGTCCCTTATACAGTACTCACGTGGCGTGCACACGAAGGAGGATTTAGTACCTCTGCGGCGCGGATCTGTGATGCATACTGTGTAGTGAGTACTACAACATTATGTGCTGGTTGAGCTTTTGAGTCATGACTTCATGACTCATGCATATCATTACTCAAAACTTTAAAAGTATATACTTAATTTAGGAAATAAATCTGAAATATTGGATTGTTATTTTTTTAAAGAAATAATTAGACATGATCTTTCATCTCAAATATTAAATTTGTTATTAGCACTATAATATTTGAAGTATCTTGAAAAGTAACAATATGTTTGCATAAAATCTTATAAGATATGTAATTAAGCATATTACTTTTGTTTTTAATCATGATGAACTAATCTATCTTGAATTACTATATTGAAGATTTTAATTCTATATATACCGTTAGCAAATTTGTGATAAATTAGAATAGAATGCCTACAAGTTATACAAAAATTTGAAATATTGATCCAAAATTACAGTATATGATATGAGACTCAGAAGGAGTTCTGTCAGGACAACTTGACAGATAGTGGTTGTTACAGAAAAGCCAGAAAAGCTGAAAAGAGAGAACACCGGACTGTTAAAAGAAGAGTAAATTATACTTTCAGAACCATTTTCAGATGCGTCCCTTACATTTCAAAATATTGCTCTAATCTTTTGACATTCTATAATTTTTACCATTTGGTCCATCAAGAGTGGGCATAAATCCTGTAACATATGTCATGAGTGCAGACAATGACATTTTATTTTTTAGCAAATTTAATGTATCTTCTCAGTCAAAGCAAAATTATAAGTATGATTCTAAAAAAAAGAAGAGGAGGGTTCAAATGCCTCCTTTTTTCATGCCTCCACCATGCCTCCACATTTTAAAACTTTAATAACTCAAAATATAAAACTTAAAAGTCAAAATAAAACCGTTGGATATGATCTACATCATTTTATCTATGTGCTTATAAAAAATTATCAAATTTTGATTTTGTTTTTATGTGAATCAATAAGTTGAAAAATCAACATCTAGAAATTATCCACATTAGTATGTTTTTTACAAGCTCTTGATGACAACCAAAACAAAATTGAAATATCATAATTTTTACACGTGTATAGATAAAATGATGTAGACCATATCCAACGGTTTTATTTTTTCTTTTAAGTTTTAAATTTTGAGTTATTTAAAGTTTTAAAATTGGAGGCATGGTGGAGGCATGAAAAATGGAGGCATTTGAATCCTCCTCAAAAAGAAATATAATATCGAAAAGTTAGTTATGTTAGTAAATAAAAATTGTTCATCTTTCATCTGGGGACAACATTTGGTGTTGTTTAGCAAACAAAGAAATTTTAGTTTTCCTAGACCGGATAAAGCAAAAAGGAGTCCAGGTTGGAATATTCGTCATATTATTTTAGTGAAAACTAGAAGAGAGAAGGTAGAAGGTGCAATGTACGTAACTATGTATTGGAATTTGGAGACATTGAGGTGCTCAAGTGGGTTGTGGCGTCTAGTACGCTTGATAATGATGACCAAGTAGCTAGCCTCGGAGAGAGGCCCCCGGTACCTATCCTTGTTTTTGTTTTCAATGGTTTTTCTAAACATTAATGGGGGTTTGCTCGGCTTGTCCATTCTTGGTGTCAGACTCACTTCATTTGGTGGACAAGTATCCTCTCCATTACTGTAAAAGATTCTCTCCAGTTTACGGTTTGAGATTAACTCTCAGCTGCTTTGAGATTTAGGGGCAGTATTATTGGGCTTTGACATTCGTGCCAAGTTAAAAAGGACGGTCCAGATCAAGTAATCGTAAAAGATATCCTATTACGGTACCGGAGAGGATCTGAATTCTCATTTGGTACCGTTGTTAAAATTTGTTTTCAATAGTTTTTCTAAGCATTAATGGCCGACATTTTTATTAATATCCAAAGTTTAATACAAATTATTAATTACGTCCCAGAATCGGACTAATTATCGAAATATACCCAAGCCGGCCAGAAAATAGCCGGCTTAGGTCCCTACCTAAGCCGGCTATTTTCTGGCCGGCTTGGTATCTTTTTTTTTTTTTTTTTTCCGTTTTTTAGAGAGACATTATGAAGATCAAAGTATTGAAATTTAACACTGAAAATTTGAAATTTTTTGTTTAAATTATTTGTTATATTACTTCTTTTGATATATAATTAGCATATTTATACTAAAATATGCTATATTAATTGAAATTATATTGAATAATACTATATTATGTTAAATTACGCTAAATTACATTACATTACTTTACAATACGCTATATTAATTGAAATACGCTATATTGTGCTACTATTTTTTATGTTGTGCTACTATTTTAATAGTTGTTATATTTTCTGTTTAGCATTATCATGATAATTTATTTTGATCTGTAAAATATAAAAATAGTACCATAAAAGCACACATACACAAGAACAGAAATATAGGATAATCTAAATATACCAAACATAAATAGTATATCAAATATAAATAGTACAAAACTAGTAAAAATACAACTAAAACGGAGAGGGGGAATATCGCTGAGGCGGTACTCCGGCGTTCAGCCCCGGCGCCAGCGCGGCCAGGCTCCGTCTCTCTCGGGCTCATCTAGGGGCATCGGCAGACCTCAGTATCTGCTCGGCAGTATCCCATCTGGCATCGCCCGTGGAGACTGTCGATACTGGCGGAGGTGTAGCGAAGATAGATGCGGCAAACCCAGTCCCAAAGGCAGGCTGAGTATGAGACCCGCTACCACTAGCCTCTCCATCATGCGGCATCTCTGTGCCATATCGGGGCCATGTCGGTGACGACATGAAACTCTCCTCGAACTCATGGAGACTGCACGAGAGGGACTCGTACTCAGAAGTATCGGTCTCCGCAGGTGGTGGCTGTGGTGGCATCTCTGCTGGACCCTGCAGTCATACACATAAATTATTAAATTTGATCTGAATGAAAAAATTTATTAAAATCTGACAGATACTGAAGTATGACATACATGAGGCTGCACTGGAGTCAGCTCGTCGTACCATGCCGTCCACCCAATGTCGGACAATACCCAACGATGGTAGTCCCACTCTGGATGTGAATCGGGGGAAGATGGCATATCATCTATCAGAACCGGGCTCGGATCGGGCTCCTGCGGATCTATCTCACGCCAGTTGATGTTCTCTCTGGCGTCTCGCAGCATACCGATGATCTTTCCACCGTGCCCGGCATCCTCAACCACATTCGCATTCTTCTTGAGTGTGCGGTACCCAAGCCGTCTCCAGTTCTTCCTTCCCAGCATGCGGATCCCATGCCCGCACTCCTTGATCGCGGCCAAAAGCTGAAAAAAATTTGGCATGTCAGATCAAACCTTGATGTACTACTAAGTTAGACCAAAACTATGTGGTTTTAGGTGCTTTACCTGGCGAGCCCATGCACGACCGTTGGGATGGTAACCATCATCCGTTTTGATCCTGTCGCGGAGATGGGCACCGTAATCCCTCTGCAGATAGACACTCGCCATGCAGACCTGCGTGTACCATACATCGTACCTCAACTGGGGATCCCCCTGGGTCTGCAGATACACATCTGGCTCGTGATAGAAGTCTATATACTGAGGATCCTGGGCCGTCCCGTAGTATGCATCGTAATGGGTGCTCCAGTCCCTATCCAGTCGCCCTCGGTGGGTAACGCTGTAAGGAAGACGTTAGTTGCAATAAAAAGCTATCAAGTAATATGATGTATTTAACAATAAATACAATAGACTACGACTTACCTGTGCAGGTCTCTGTGCGTGGAACTCAGCAAAGATGGATCTCTGGGAATCAACGCCGCTCGACCAAACTGGCGGAGCACCCGATCTGGATGAAGTGCTGCCGTAACCTCGTCATCCGCAAATGGAACTTCGACCTCCCATGTTTCCCAATGATATAGGAAGGCTCAGCTCCCAACAACTCCTCGACATAACCTGCGAATCTGGTGCTGTCAGAGACGCCGCCGACGGGTGTGCCACGGATAGACAAACCCCAGAGAGCACTCACATCCTGGAGAGTCACTGTCATCTCTCCGAATGGCATGTGAAACGTGTGCGTCTCGGGATGCCATCGCTCCACCAGTCCAGCGATGAGAGATGCATTGATGATGCTCTTCTCTGTCCGCACGATGTCCACAACCTGGTAGAGGCCCAGGTTGACGAGGTACGGCTCCATCACCTCGTAGTACTTCATGTGAACGCACCTCAACTTCACATCTAGGAGATCCGTGTCCTGCGTTGAAAAAGGTAATCCGCATGGTGATAACATCATAAAATTTAAACCCAACAAAATTTAATGAAAATATAAGAAAATGAACGTACCTCACGAGAAGCCAGTGAGACTCGGTGCTCGCTGTGGGGAATCCACAGGAGAGGACTGATGTGCTCCGTGCTGCTAGTACTGATCGGCTCGTCCACTACTGGACGCTGGGTAGGCCGTGCTCTAGGCATCCTAATATCTAAAATAACCTAATTTCGGTGAAATTACGCTTGATCAGCATAACTATGGTAAAAAAGCCAAATACCCTAAATAGTGGTCATCTGTGCTAATTATACTAAATTACGCTTAATTAGCCTAATTATGGTAAAAAGGACCAAATACCCTAAATATTGGTCAAGATGTGCTAATTTCAGTAAAATTACGCTTGATCCAGCATAACTATGGTAAAAAAGCCAAATACCCTAAATAGTGGTCATCTGTGCTAATTACACTAAATTACGCTTATTAGCCTAATTATGGTAAAATGACCAAAATACCCTAAATATTGGTCAAACAATGCCTAATTTCAGTAAAAATTACGCTTAAATCAGCAAGAACACTATGGTAAAAAAGGCCAAAATACCCTAAATATTGGTCATCTGTGCTAATTACACTAAATTACGCTTAATTAGCCTAATTATGGTAAAAATGACCAAATACCCTAAATATTGGTCAATTGTGCTAATTTCGGTAAAATTACCCTAATAAGCCTAATTATGGTCAAATGATCAAAATACACTAATATTGGTTAACTTAGCTAATTACACTAAATTA